>VWZI01007018.1:651101-735172 GCA_013396835.1 Psilopogon haemacephalus
TTTTTTTCTTTCCCCCCCATGCATGACTCACACTGTGAGGACAAATAAGATAATTTTACTCACAGTACCAGGTTAGAAGAGACTGCTGTACAATAGCTAAAAGTTCACTAGGATAGTGGTGCAGATCTTTCAAACTGAGCACATGATGCTGTACATGCTTTATCCCAGCATCTTTTCATATTTCAACAACTTTCTTCTGTAGTGAGTGGAACTAAGGGAAAGAAATCAACCTTTTGAGGAAAAGCTTCAGAGCTAGATGAAGAATAGTTTCTCTTCATCCCAAGAGCAGGCTTAGGTTTTCTCCTGTGCTGCCCTCCCCTGAGTGTGTTTTTCCTTTTTGATGGGTATTTGCACTCCCACAGTCACACACTTGCCATTTGTACTCTCCATAGCCCAAGACACCAGGTCTGAAAAGTAAGTTCAGTCCCTTTTCTGACCCTTTATGGCCCATATATGTCCCATCACACACCTATCCTGTCCTTTTTACTCACTGGATGCTTAAAAGGACTGTCCTCCCCCGGGAGGGGAGAAAGTGTGTTCCACTTTCTAGGGGCAGACGAGGTTTCCTGCTCCTTGCACTAAGGTACATCCAACTTTTCTGCCAATATTTCTGCTTGCACAGTGCAGTAATGGTGACTGGGGCAACTGTCTGTGTTGATATAATATACTGACCTAGCTAGTCTGGTGGGCAGAGGCAAAGCTGGCTCCACCAGTTACAAACTTGCAGAACCAGGTGCATCCATCCTGCCAGGGGGGTGAATACACCTATGGGCTAATGCCACTCTTTGCTAGCTACCTGAGTTGCATGGAGGGTAGCAGTAGCTGGCTTTCTCTGGACTAGGACACAGAACAAGACAAAGCACAGTAGGGAGCTGGAAGGCTTAGCTGACTGCAGGCTGATGCTCTGAGCCAAGATGACAATGCAGATGTACTTAAATCATCCTCCAAGAGCCTGACTTAGGGCACAGCAGTACAGACTTTGCTCTTCAGAGGGCAGAGCAGGGAGTATATAGCCAGCTGTCTTTGCCAAGAAATGATGTCACTAACCAGGTGACTGAAGCAAACTCCACATTTGAGGAATGGTTCAGAAGAAGCAACAAACCTTTGAATATAAAGAGCAATGCAGGTACTCAGTATCTGCAGTACTTAACACGATCCCTACCACAGCACTCCTGAAGCTCTTTCTATGTGTCAGTCCTCACTGAGGCCTGGTGATGCAGTGTTCCACTTAGGAAGAGAGATCAGAGACATTGAAGTCATGTCTCTGATTTTAGGTAGTGCTTTGGCCTCAGGAGAACACTAAGGCTAAAGGCTTTCTGTCTGGACTGAGGATCTGTCAGCCTGGCTGAAACATCTTTGCCATACTTAAATCTCAGCATGGATCAAACAAACTACTGACCTGTACTGTGCTTGACACAGCCATGGCTGGGTGCATTCACATTGGATGAGGATACCTTGCTCCTGTGCTAGTGTTTGGCCTTCCCTTCATGAAGAACCTGTTGCCAGAGTCCCATTTTATGCTCATATATGAATAATGGATTTATCTTCAAACATGCAGCTTAACCTGCACTTCAGTTTCAAAATATGCCATAATATGTCTTGTGTCTTCATGTAGCCATTTCTAGCTTGCTTTCTGGAACCTGACCTCTTGGCAAGAAAATTAAACTATTAAAGTATTACTCACAATGAACAGCCTGCATGGGGCTGTATGGGTATGAGTGGAAATGCTCCTAACCATGCAGTGGTCATCTAAATCGAAGCTGGGATTTGGTAAGCAAACCATTCCACCATTTCTCATTTCTTCCAAATGATGCAGACTTCCAAACTTGTTTCCAGTGGTTTTCAAGACCTCTGCTTACTCAGCTAGCATCTACTGACAGCTACTGTCTTCTGGTTTCCATTATCCAAAAAAGATCATGAACTTGCAAAGGTTATCCTCTTTCAAGGTCTTTCCATGGATGGATTTGTAAATTCTCTGATTGTACATGGCAGCTCAGCATCCATTTTCATCATACAAGGATGAAAATTCATTGAAGAAGAAAAGGAATACCACAGAAACTTCCTCCCTTTAGACCACCCAGAACAGTTTACTCTTCAACAGTCTCACCCTGTCCATGGTCTTGCAGAAGGCAATATAATCACCTAACAGGCGTAAGAGGCAGAAGAAGGAAGGACACAGTTCATGGCAGCCTCAGAACTAATTGTCTGAAACGCTTTGGAAACCTGGTCCAGTCTTCAAACTGTGGGTACCTTTTTCCTTTCTTCTTGACAGCACTTGTTTTGATCACCTAGCCTGAGCTAAGAACTGCACACAATAACTAGGAACAAAATGTCATCTCACTACAACTAAACCTCAGCTCACCAGAAAACCACCTGCTGCATGGAAAGTTGTGCACTGAAACAACATCTGTAGTGTGAGTGCAAATGTAGCTCTCTTGAAAATAGAAGCTGAGAGACAGCTGGCACAGTTGAACAGCTACAGTAAGCTAGCCCAAGCCTAGATTAGCAGTGCAGCCCTACACTCTAAGTCTTAAGTTATGGAAATTCTGTGGCAGAACTACAAACTGTCAACGGCTTTTCCACTATTTATGATGGGGTCTCTCCACCACCCCAATCTTCCTCACACTGACACACAGCTACTAGACTTTTTCCTGTGTTTAGTTTGTGCTTGCAAAATAAAAATGTCTTCATAGCTAAAAGACTCAAACTTCTGCTTCAACTCATTAAGGTTGGAACTTTACCCTCCACTTCAGCAGGTGCAGGTCTGGGGCCTTGAGCATTGAGTTGTGAGAGAGTAAACAGAATAATGTAAGCACACCATGCTTGGTCTTTGATATGCCCAAGGCTTTTTAACCATCAAGGTGTGTCACTGTTAGATTACACATATCCAGTCACAATTTACATCAGACTTTGAGCGTTAATCTCTATGCTGGTTTGAACTAGTTGGAGAATTTGAGTGAGAAATTAGACTATAGGCTGAGAGAGGAAAATACAGTATGTCCCTTCACTCACACCTTTACTGAGAAAGAAAAAAAATTGTTTTAAGAGTTGTAACCCAAATATAGGTAAGTCAGAGTGCTCCAGGCCTCTCTGGGCTGTGGCTGATCTCTTGCATGGCTCCTTTTCCCTGCCTTGGGTAGCTAATTCCCAATAATTCCACCAACTTCTTTTCCTACTGCTGTCTTTTGTCCTACTGTCTTTTCCTCTGGCCAATCTACTTCTGCCTATTTGCAGCATCAACAGGTGGTGAGATAAGATTGGGGCAGGGGGGAAAGGTGGTAGGGGTGGTTAGGAACCCCTCTTAGGGATTTTGGTCTCTGGGAGGGGTGTGGTGTTTCTGTATTACCTTTTCACTGTATATATCTCTAAATATCTGTTATACATTGTAAATATCTGCTTGTATATTGTGCCAAGCTGTAAATATAAAGCTTCATTTATTAACTTCCAGCCATTTTGAGTCCTAGCCTGGGTTATATCAAGGCGGGGTGGGGGTGGGGAGGCAGGTAACTGCTAAACCACCACAATCTCTAAAGAATAAACAACACAAGGAGTATTTATAAAGTGAGGAAAACTACTGGACTTTTTGGCTTAAATCATATAAAGAGAGTATTTTTCAAAATAGCCCAAAACAGCTGAAAAATCATAATGCTGAACTGACTTTTCAGCCAGTCTATTTCTCTGTAGAGGTACTGTAGTGGTTCCTCAGTGGTGGAGAGCAACATGCACTCTCTCACAGGATCACAATATATTAGGGGTTGGAAGTGACCTCTGGATGTCTTTGAGTCCAACCCCCTTGCCAGAGCAGGATCATAGAATCTAGCAAGACCCCAAAGGAATGTGTCCAGATGGGTCTTGAAAGTCTCCAGAGAAGGAGACTCCACAGCCTCCTTCAGGAGCCTCTTCCAGTGCTCTGTCACCCTTACAGTAAAGAAGTTCTTCCTCATGTTGAGATGGAACTTCCTGTGTTGTAGTTTCCATCCATTGCCCCTTGTCCTATCACAGGGCAGAAGTATACAGAGGCTGTTCCTTCCTTCCTGACATGCAGCCCTCATCTATTTCTGTCCATTTGTTTAGCCCAAAGAGTGGTTGTCAATGGGTCCATGTCCCGGTAAAGGCCAGTCACAAGTGGAGTCCCTCAGGAATCAGTCCTGGGACCAGTCTTGTTCAGCATCTTTGTGGGTGACATGGACAAAGGCATTGAGTTCACCCTCAGCAAGTTTGCTGATGACACCAAGCTGTGTGGTGTATCATACACGCTGGAGGGCAGGGATGGCATCCAGAGGGACCTGGACAGGCTGGAGAGGTGGGCACAAGCCAACCTCATAAGGTTCAACAAGAAAAAGTGCAAGGTCCTGCATCTGGGTCCAGGCAATCCCAAGCACAAATCCAGACTGGGCAGTGACTGGCTGGAGAGCAGCCCTGAGGAGAGGGACTTGGGGGTGCTGGTGGATGAGAAGCTCAACATGAGCCAGCAGTGTGCACTTGCAGCCCAGAAAGCCAACCAGAGCCTGGGCTGCATCAGGAGAAGTATGGCCAGCAGGTCGAGGGAGGTGATTCTCCTCCTCTACTCTGCCCTGGTGAGACCCCACCTGGAGTACTGCATCCAGTTCTGGAGCCCCTATTACAAGAGGGATGTGGACATGCCGGAGCATGTCCAGAGAAGGGCCACAAGGATGATCAGAGGGCTGGAGCACCTCTGCTATGAGGAGACACTGAAAGAGTTGAGGCTGTTCAGTCTGGAGAAGAGGAGGCTGCGAGGTGACCTTATTGTGGCCTTCCAGTATCTGAAGGGGGCCTACAGAAAAGCTGGGGAGGGACTTTTTAGGCTATCAGGTAGTGACAGGAGTAGGGGGAATGGAGCAAAGCTGGAGGTGGGGAGATTCAGAATGGACGTGAGGAGGAAGTTCTTCACCATGAGAGTTGTAAGACCCTAGAATGGGTTGCCCAGGGAGGTGGTTGAGGCCCCATCCCTGGAGGTGTTTAAGGCCAGGCTGGATGAGGCTCTGTCCAGCCTGATCTAGGGTAGGGTGTCCCTGCCAATGGCAGGGGGGTTGGAACTAAGTGATCCTTGTGGTCCCTTCCAACCCTGACTGATTCTGATTCTATTAGATCTCCTCTCAGTCTTCTCTGCAGACTAAACAGCCCCAGGTCTCTCAGCCTTTCCTCATCAGGCAGTGCTGCAGTCTCTTCATCATCCTTGTAGCCCACCATTGGATTCTTTCCAGTAGATCCCTGTTCCTCTTGAACTGGGGAGCCCAGAATGGGATGCAATATTCCAGGTGAGGTCTCACTATGGTAGAGTAGTGGGGGAGGACAACCTCCCTCGGTCTGCTGCACACACTCTTCTTAATGCACCCTAGGATCCAATTGGCCTTCTTGGCCACAAGGGCACATTGCTGTCCCATGAAGAATTTTTCCACCAGGACTCCTAGGTCCTTCTCCATGGGGCCGCTCCCCTGTAGGCACTGCTGCTAGGCCAGAGAAGCTAAGGGAAGTGTCCCTTCCCTACAGCTGCCTACACACAGTCTGCTGTCATCTATTAAGTATACCCCCAGAAGGCCTTGCTTTTCATCTCTGCACCTGGAATAACAAACCTTTCTTGGGGGAATTGGGTAAATGTTGCTGGTGGGCAGAAAATGTTTAATTTGAGCAGGGCAGCAGTTTTGGCGCACACAGGTAGGACATGTAAACATGACAGCTCCTGGGCCCTGAGAGCTATATCTTGACAGAGTATTGACCCTCTGGATGATAAATCCCTTCTTCAGTCTTCCTTACACAAAAACAATTCTCATTATATTTGCCATGATATTTCACATCATCTAGATGTTAGAAAAGATTGCTGATCTCTAAGTAATATTGAATATAGAGCAAAAAGCAAACCAAATTCCTCCTCCTAAAGTATACAAACATACTCAAACATTGCAATTAATTATTTTCTAAAGTTTAGTTCATAGTGTTCAGACCGAGAATACCAAGTGCTTGAGTATATGTCATCAAATTCTGACACTACCCTACATGAATACTCACAGCTATTAAGGCTGAATTAAGAGAAAGCCATGATGATCTACTAGGCTGCTCTACTGCGTTACACAGAGCAAGAGACTTCAGCAATTAATGGCTGCTTCAGGCCAGTTAACTCAGAGTGAAACAGAATGTGTTTTTCAGCAAAAGATCTAATCTCGGTTTAAATACTTCCAGTGCTGGAAAATTCCCAAACTCAATGAGAGTTGTTTCTAGCAGCAATTACCAAAGCCTGCAGTTCTGGCTGAGATTCTGCTCCACAGCAAAATGGTTGTTGTGGCCAAAATGCTGTCCTTGTAATATAAACAACTACTGGTTTTTGGGTGGTTTTTTTTTTGGTTTTTTTTTTTGTTGTTGTACAGTCCTTTCTCTTCTCCTTTGCAAGGTGAAGAGAGCAACCAGGCAGAGAGGGACCTGGGGATGCTGGTCAACAGCAGCTGAACATGAGCCAGCAGTGTGCCCAAGTGGCCAAGAAGCCAAATGGTATCCTGGCCTGTATCAGGAATAGTGTGGCCAGCAGGACCAGGGAGGTCATTCTGTCCTTGTATTCAGTGCTAGTTAGGCCACACCTTGAGTACTGTGTCCAGTTCTGGGCCCCTCAATTTAAGACAGATGCTGAGGTGCTTGAACATGTGCAGAGAAGGGCACCAAGGCTGGTAAGGGGGCTGGAACACAGCCCTGTGAGGGAGAGGCTGAGGCAGCTGGGGTTGTGTAGCCTGGAGAAACAGAGGCTCAGGGGAGACCTTATTGCTCTCTACAATTACCTGAAAGGAGGTTGTAGCCAGGTGGGAGTTGGTCTCTTCTCCCAGGCAACCAGTGACAGTTTCAAGCAGTTCCAGGGCAGGTTTAGGGTGGATGTTAGGAAAAAAAATCTTTGCAGAAAGAATGATTGTCCATTGGATTGGGCTGCCCAGGGAGGTGTTGGAGTTCCCATCTCTGGAAATCTTTAAAAAGAGACTGGATGTGGCATTTAGTGCCATGGTTTAGTTGATTATACAGTGTCGGGTGACGGGTTGAACTTGATGATCTTGAAGGTCTTTTCCAACCTTATAGATGCTGTGATTCTGTTATGGGTTTGCAAGGCTAGAACCACCTGAATTGAGTGCAATATTTTGCTGATTAGAAAATAATAATTTATAATATTCAAGAGTTTAAATGATATTTTATTCTGGCTTTGCGATTCTTCTGTTTAATCACTCATACTGAAATCCCTCACAGTAACACTGCTGTTTTTTCCTTTTTTCTCCGTGGATGTTACAGACAGTGCTGTTTTGTTTACCAAAGCAGTATTATGGTCTGTGGCAAATACAAACTTGCAAGGCTCTTTTTGCTTTCACAGAACACAGATCATGATTTAACCATGGCAATTAATTTTCAAGCTCTTTGTGACTCACAGAAAAATGGTGACATGTTTGGCACAGAGACCTACTCCCTTTTCCTTTTTGCTCTCTGTATTTTTTCAGCAGGCTGTGAGCTGTCATTTTAATAGTCTAATTGTCTGCATCATCCTACAGGTTTGAAGAAACCCAAGCAGGCAGAATCTTTTCTTAATGGAACAGCTTTAGTTCCTCTTGCAATTAATTTCTTTCTTTTCTTTACATTCCTTTGCATCTAGTCTGTTTCCTGGTCTTGAGATGCTAAGTTCAGGTGAAATGAGTGCTCATTTCCCCCTTTTTTTTCAGGGTGCAAAGGGAACTGGGCCAGGGGAGCCTGGAGCCATAAGTGATATCTATATTGGCTATGCCTGCACCAACAATTTCCATCCCATGAAGACTGACCATGGAAGAATTTAATATTCCTCTAATTAAAGAGGCACAGAGAGAGAAGCTTCAAAGATATCTCAATATTCCTCTGCTTTCCACTCTCCTCTGAGTGTGTGGGCTATGTAGAGGGGTCATGGCACACAGCTGCCACTGCAGCATTGCTTATTCAACTCCAAGTGCATTCTGCCCTGACTCAGAGGGCTGCAGGAACCCCTCAGCATTTTCCTGTTACCTGCTCATCCTGTACAGGATGCTTTTATTTGCTCTTTCTAGCAGAACACATACCCCAGAAGAGCTTTCCTGCTTGACCAGTCATGCACTGCACAAAGTGTTTATTCCAAAGTTACTACCTGTAGTTTCCTTGCTGGGCATCCTATGTAACATGGACCCTCTGCTCTCCTCTCATTGTGGCTGGTTGTGTCCTATCTCATGAGCTTACATGGTAAATATTTAGAGCCTGTGCTCAGCCTTGCTGTTTAATTCAACTGCTTACTTTTCAGAAGTGAAGATTAATCAGAGTACTTATCAGCACATCCATCAGATCTGTTTCATTTGGTCTGCTTGGGTCTTTTTATTCCACTGTATGGATGAGTTGTTATCTGCAAGAGCTTTCATAAATAGCGTTATTATGTAAAAATGAGGTTTACACTAAAATATGCACTGAAAGAGACACATGACTTTTCCTATGAAAAGCACTGTATCATAAAGAACTTTGGTGAAAAGGTGCCATATGAAAACTGGTCTGGCTACATACTGTTTTTCTAAATAGCCAGCACGGAAATGCTCTATTTTGGGGTAAAAAAGCAAATGCACATCAATACTTGTAATTGATATTAGCCTGTAACCACACTAAAATGTCTTTCCCTCCTCCTTCCGCCCCACCCCTGCTTATACCACCTGGAAAAACCTGTAGTCCTATGCAGTTGTGAGGAAAAAAAAAAAAAAAGATAGTAAAAAAATCCTCTCCTGATATGTATTTAATGATAATTATAAATCCTATTTATACAACAGTTCTGAAGATACTCTTTATGTGCTAGAGTGGTTCCACCAATGAGCCTGTTACCTTAACTGAGCACTGGCATGGTCAGCTTGCATTTCTCCTTCTTAGAAACATCCTTCCCAGCATTTCGTGGAGTGCTCTTGATACTATGGGCATGTGTCTCATTAGCTTCCCAGGAGTTAAACATCAGTGAATTCTGTCATTAGAGCAAAATTACTGGAACAAACATGACTAAACAGTTCCAGACACCTGCTGCTTTGAGAAAGGCATGCTCATTAAAAATTAAGATGCAAGCTCAATCCTCATTTAGGATAAAACAGTCTTTAACAATACAAGGTGTTGCAGCAGTTGTCACATGTCTATGTATGACCATAATGGAGCAGAATACTGGTTTGGGTAATCATAGCTGCTCAAACCATTATAGGGGGAAATCTCCAGACAAAGCAGCACATCTGTACTGGTTTGAGGCTAACTGGAATACTTTAATGAGAAGAATCAGATTATAGGCTGTGAAAAGAAAACAATCATGATGTTTACTTCACTTGTAGGTTTGCTGAGATGTATAAAAACAAGGGCACAAAACCCAGGTAAGTCTTTCTGTTGGAGTCTGTCGGTGTCTGTGTTTCTCCCTGACTTCTAGCTGGATTTGTGTAACCCAACTAATCATTTCCTTCTAACCCCCCTTGCTGATTCTTCCAACTCACCCTGCATATAAGGCAGACTCTGGGATAAGGTGGGGGGGTAGAAAGAAGGTGGGAAGGTGGTTGGGAGCCCCTCTTGGGGACTGTGATTTCTGAGAGGGGTATTGTGTTTCTGTATTACTTTTAACTTGTATATTTCTTTATGTGACCATTTGAGCTAGATTTATAGCTCAGACAGAGTTAAAAATGGAAACAGAGAAAGTGGAAAGTGGGAACAGGAAAGTGGAAGCTTTGAATGGAGAACTAAACATTCTAGGGATAGTCAATATAATAGGAACAATGGATGAGTTAATATAATTTCACTGGAGCATCAAGAGCTTTATGTCTGGAAGCACAGCTTGTACCTTCCCCTCCCCCTTGCCGCTTCTGCTGCACCCACTGCTATCTTCCCCTTGCCGTTGTTTTGCCTGCTGCTGCTTTTGCCACTTCACCGCTGCCCTTCTCCATCTTCCTTAAGGTTATTATTTTTCTGTAGTAGTTTATTCTCCTCATACTGTTGTATTTAGTTTAAACTATAAGGAATACAATTTCATTTTTCCTGACTTTCCAAAAATCCACATTATAGTGAGTTTACCAGGGGAGGGATTCTCTCTAACCCAGTACATTAATTATGGCGTCCAACATGGGGCACAATCTTTTTTTTTTTTTTTTAAATTTTGATTGATAATCAGGATAAGGAAGTCAAGGAAAAAAGAATTTGTTTGGTATATTGTGGCCCATTATTGCTTAAGTTTTGATCTTATCAGTTCAGCAGTGCTTTACTACATGGTGCGATATCACGTATGCTCCTGTTTTGCTAAGGTGGTTTGGATCTGGGTAAAAACGTGTGTTAACAAAAGTTGGAATTTTTGTTATGGAGGTTTTAGTGTTTAGAAATGTAGCTGAGGGTATGCTGTATGTTATGCTTGTGTCAGAGACTGAGTTATTTGAGAGTGTTGAGTTATCCAGTGGCTTGCCTAGTATGTTTGAATTTGATGTTTCTGGCTGCTTTTGTAGGTCTGACTGTAGTTTGGAGAAGAGAGAAATGCAGAAATAAACAGGCTACAAGTCAGGTCTTTACCATCTCTGGAGGCAGTTGCAGGGAGTTAGGGGTTAAAGATGCAGTCTACAACCAAAGCCGGGGAGGGAAGGCCATGGCACCAGGCAGACTGATTTCTTGCCAAGTGGCAGAACGTCCTGCCTTGGAACCTTCAAAAGAGGAAAAAGTTGTTGGTCATGCCCTGTACCCCACTGACCCAGAAGCATGGAGTCAGGAAACTATCTGATTCTCATTAGTACTGAATAGAATGAAGGAAAATAAGGGTAGAATTGATGGAACCTCTGTAGGAGTGCAGTCACAGAGGGCTATGGTGGCAGTGGCAGATTTGGCTGCAAAGAGTGTGGGCTATGGCAAACACCCTCAGATGGATAAAGCTGAGGAGCTTGTTTGCAAAAAATGCGTCTCAAACATTTTGATCAGTGGAAGAGTGCCTGACACCAGAGCATCTGCCATTTAAGGGGCTGCTGAGGCAAAGGTTCTCCCACTGGAAGCGGTGACTGGAGGATGCAGCAGGGTCCTCAGAGGGTGAGCCCACTAATGCCATCAAGCCTGTTAAATCCACTTCTCCTGCTTTAGCCCTGCTTGTTTCTACCAAGCCAGCTGTTGCCACTGTGGGAAAGGTTCCCTCTGCCTCAGTTCCAATTCCACCATCACACAAGGAACAGAGTCAGCCAGACAAACCAGATTTAGATGATCCTATGAAAGGCACCTCCCAGATTAAGATCAATTTTATTTTAAGCAAAGAAGTTCATACAGATGTGAGCAGGAAGATTCAAATGGAAGAGTTAAGATCTCTATTGCTCCAATTAAAACAAGGAGAAAAAAAAGGCAGCTAGTTTTAGGGGGCCATGATAGCTCAGATAATGATGGGCATAAACCAGAGCAGGGTAATCCCAAGGAGGGAACTGTTAGGGACCCTTTTACTGCTGTTGAGGAGTTTCAGAAGTTTACTCAACTCATGAAGCAAAGGGAAGGGGATCCAGGAGAGGGTACATCTACTAGTGTAAAGGCTAGTACCCCTGTGGGTAAAAGGAATGGAAAGACTATTGCTAAGGGAAGACATCTCATTACCAAGGAACATAACCATTACCAAGGAATGAGGTCAGGCATGTTAGGCAAGATTATGCCTGGAAAGAGCGATAACTGTTGATGAGTTGGTTAAACAGATGTTGGGATGGAGGTATGGATACTGTAGAAATAAATCCCTGGATGGTGAGTGTCCCGGTATGGGGTGACAAACACCCTAGAATTGGTCCAATCCCTGGGCTCTCTCCTCCCCCTACCGTCCAAGGTCCAGTAGGGGTTGAGGGGCGGGGGCACCCCACATGGCCCCAGGAGCCAGGGATACCTCGGGTGGCACGTAGGTGTGGAGCTTTTTGAATCAATTGGCCAGCTGAAGAATGCTGAGTGCCTGTTGGTCAGTCTCACACGCCCCCTTGGGTATTTAAGGGGGGGCACAGCGACCGTTAGTTGCTCTTCTTCCGCTCTTCCTCACTCTCCTTGCTCAGCGTTGTCTCCCGCCGTGGCTGCTGAGGAGCCCAGCCACGTGCACAGCAACAGGCAGCGAAGCATAGCAAGGGACACAGAGAAGCAGCAAGGCTGATCCTCTTCTCTCTCTCTCTCTCTCTCTCTCTCTCTATTTCCCTATTCCGGGCTGAGTTGGTTTTTTCCTTCTTCCCTCCCCTCGTGGGTCCGGGAAGGAGCGTGCTTCCCCCCCACCCTCGCGCCTCACGGGCACTTTATAGGCGCGGTAGGGATTTATTTTGCATGTAGCCTCTCTGTTTCCTGAGTTCTGATTGTTAAAGTGTTGCACCTGGAGTTTGAGCAACACGTTCGTTTATTTCTGCCGACCGGAACCCAAAAGAACCTCGAGGAGGACACTAGGACCCCCTCGTTCCACGGGATATCGAGCCTAATTAAGCTTTATCCCGTCACAGTGAGGCAGTTGGGAATTTTTCTCAAGAGGCAATGGCATGGATAAGCATTCAGGACGTGTCAGGGGCAATTCTAACCTCTGGTTGCATGTATTGACATCTGTGGTACTGTGGTACCCCAACAGGGATGATTTGCTCTGGAGACCTTCATGTTGAAATATGGTTGAACATGGGGTTCAGTGCTTGTGAGAGATGGCCATAAGAGAGCTAATCTATGGAGATTATGCAACAGAGGACACTGATGAGGTACCAATAAGCTGTGCTCTCCTGAAGAAACTTATTCAGCTTGCTTCCTCTAATTATGCACATACATTGGCAAGTAAAATGGTGGGGAAAGGTGATGAAGAAACTCCTCTGATGGTTGGTGAGTTTGCTGATCACATGATGCAGATGGAGGACAGCCTCACATTTAATGCCATGGTGTCAGCTATAAATACTATGGCTAAAGAGACAAAAGATGGCATGAAAACAACTCAAGGAGGAATTAAAAACCTCCATATATCAGTTGGTGAAGGACAATGACCTTTCCTCTTCACACAGGAGTGGGTACATGTCTTGGCCATCAGAAATAGGTGTCCTCCCAGGAGACCAATTCAAACTAACTCAATTAGGAATAGACAACATAGTGGTCACAAGTGTCTCTTTGGGTGTGACCAATTTGGTGAAACATGGATAAGCAGGATGGGAAACCTACCTCATTTCTCCTGAAAAGTCTAAAGGAGTTGCAAAATGACAAGGCTAAAAGAGTAGTTGCCTCAGTTTCCCCAAATGACTCAAATGGTTCTGGCAATTATTCAGATAAAACCATTAAACACTGTGCCAATTGTACTTGCAACAGTCAGCATTAGGGGGGGTCCTGTGTCTTACCAGGCTGATGCCAGTGACCAAGAAGATAACAGAATGTACTGGAACATATATATTAAACGGTCTGATACCTTGAAGATTCACTGTGCTGGTTTGAACTAATTGGAGGATTCGAATGAGAAATTAGACTATAGGCTGAGAGAGGAAAACACTGATGGTGCTACTTCACTCATAGCTTTACTGAGAAAGAAAAAAAAAATGTTTAAGAGTTGTAAGCCAAACATAGATAAGTCAGATGGTCAGACTTCTTCAGACTGCCCTGGGCTGTGGCTCTTGCATGGCTCTTTCTCCCTGCCTCTCGTATCTGAATCTGAATAATTTCAGTAACTTCTTTCCTGCTACTAATCCCCCTGGCCAATCTACCTTTGCCTATCTGCTGCATGCAACAGATGGTGAGATAAGATTACAGAAAGGGGGAAGGTGGTAGGGGTGGTTAGAAACCCCTCTTAGGGATTTTGATCTTTGGGAGGGGTGTGGTGTTTCTGTATTACCTTTTCACTGTATATATCTGTAAATATCTGTTATACATTGTAAATATCTGCTTGTATTTTGTGCAAAGCTGTAAATATAAAGTTTCATTTATTAACTTCCAGCTGACTGAGTACTAGCCTGGGTTATTTCAAAGTGTGGGAGGGCAGATAATTGCCAAACCACCACATTCAGAAATATAAGGCTCTATTTGACACAGGTGCTCAATGTACGTTGATGCCCTCAAATCATAAAGGAGTGCAATCTATTACTATTTCTGGAATTACAGGAGGGTTTCAAGAATTGATGAGGTTGGAGGCAGAAATAAGTTTAAGTGGGAGTGATTGGCCAAGACATGCCATTGTAACAGGTCCAAATGCACCTTGCATTATGGAGATTGACTTTCTGAGAGAAGGGCGCTTCAAAGATCCCAAAGGTTATAAATGGACCTTTGGAATAGCAACTGTAGAAACTGTTGGAGATAGATTGAAGTTGTCTGCTGGGCCTGAGCTCTCAGATGAGTCTGCAGTTGTTGGATAGCATAATATAGAGGATGTGAAGTTGCCAATTGCCACTCAAACTGTACATCATAGGCAATATAGAACAAACCGTGACTCTTTGGTACCCATACATGATCTGTCGTCTGGAGTACCAAGACGTCATTAAATAAACCCATTCACCTTTCAACAGTCCAATATGGCCTGTGTGAAAGGTAAATGGAGAATGGCAATTGACAGTTGTCTTTTGTGGCCTAAATGAAGTAGCTCTGCCTATGAGTTCTGCTGTGCCAGACATGTTAGAACTCCAGTATGAGCTGGAATCCAAGGAGGCCAAATGGTATGCAACCACAGATGTTGCTAATGCTTTCTTCTCTATTCCAATAGCAGAGGAATGCAAGCCCAAATTTGCTTTCACCTAGAGTAGGATTCAGTATACGTTTAATCATCTACCCTAGGGGTGGAAACACAGTTCAACAATCTGTCATGCAGTGATCCATGATGCATTTGGAGAAAGGTGGAGCTCCAGAGCATCTGCAGTTCATTGATGACATCATTGTCTGGGGGAGCACAGCAGAAGAAGTTTTTGAGAAAGGCAACAAAATAATTGACATTCTGCTTAAGGCAGGTTTTGCCATAAAGTGAGACAAGGTGAAAGGACATACAAGAGAGATTCAGTTTCTGGGAATTTGTTGGCAAGATAATTGTCACCATATTCTGATTGATGTGATAAATAAAGTTTCCACCATGACAAATCCCACAAGGGTATCTTTCTTAGGAACAGTTGGATTTTGGAGGCTGCACATCCCTGGATACAGTCATGTGACTTGAAAGAGGGACAGCTTTAAGTGGGGACCTGAGCAGCAAGCAGCCTTTGATCAGGTAAAGTAGGAAGTAGTCCATGCAATGGGTTTGGTACCTGTTCTAACCGGTCTGGACATTAAGAACATTCTGCATACATCTGCAAGTGATAATTGTCCAACCTTGTGCCTATGGCAAAGAACCCCAGGATAAACATGTGGCCGACCACTTGGTTTCTGGAGTAGAAGATACAGGGGGTCAGAAGCAAAGTTTATGCCAACAAAGAAAGAGATCTTTGCTGCTTATGAAAGAGTAAAAGCTGCTTCTGAAATAGTCAGAACAGATTCTCAACTTTTGGCTTCCAGATTATCAGCTTTGAACTGGATGTTTGAAGGAAAGAGGTTATCACCACATCACCGATATTACCTGGTCTAAGTGGATAGTTCTCATAATGTAGTGAGCGACCTGGCATAGTGGAGATGATCAGCAACTGGCTGGAAGACACAATCTGTATAAATCTTCCAGAAGAGAGAGTAACTTTTGCCCCAGCTGGGGGCCAAATACCCACCAGAGCCGCTCTATCACTCCCCCTCTTAAATGTACAGGGGAGAGAGGAAAATATAACAAAGGTCAGTTATAAGATAGAAGCAATTTAATAATGAAAATAAGCAAAAGCAATAGACTGTGCGGAAATAGAAGATGTTAATCTCTACTTCCCATCAGCTGGACAATGTTTTGGTCTTGGGAAGCAGGGCTCTCTATGCTTGATGGTTACTTCTGGAGAACAGACGCCATGGACGAATCTTCCCCCAAACTTCCTTCTATTACCTCATTCTTATATCTGAGCTGATGTCATATGGCATGGAATACCCCTTTGGCCAGTCTGGATCACCTGGTTTGGCTGTGTCCTCTCAGCATCTTGGGGTGGGAAGATGTTAAAAAAAAAATCCAAAAAACAAAACAAAACCCAGCCTGGGTGCTCAGCTCAGCAGTAGCCACAACACTGCTGCTTTATCAATGCTCAGCTACAGCACCGCAAAACACAGCATTAGAGGAGAATTAATCGCAGCTCAGCCCAGTTCTGACCTACTACAGTCTCCACCCCTTATTCCATACCATTTGCATCATGCTCAGGCTCCATACACTTCATACACATTCACATTCATTCACACTTCCACATACATTCTACCATCTCATCTGTTTAACGCTTAAATCTCTTCTTGCTTACACTTACAACTTAGCCTACATCTTAAATCATTCCAATACCCAACCCACACAATTTGTATTGATATCCCAGTCTCTTAATAGAAAGATATTCTGCTTCTTCAGATGTTCCTTTGGACAGTTCATGACAGGACCAGCAGGATATTCCTCTGTTGGGTGCCAAGACCAGCTTGGTTTCAGCCACTGTTTCACTCTTGTTTGGTACAAAACTTCATCAGTCTGGGTCCTTTTCACCACATCACCTCCTGCAACATTATTTTTCCCCCAGTGCACCAATGCTTTACACTTCTGTGGCTTCGATGTTCCAGGCCATCAAATCAACACAGTCCAGTATACTGTCATCCCTTTCCTCCTCCTGGCTGAAGGCAGGGACCCTCTACTCATGGTCTTCATCAGAGTATTCGCTGTCTGATCTTACTGGTGCCTGGACAGAGGACCCCTCATCAGAATCAAGGGGTGTAACCTCAGTTCTTTTCTGCCTGGAAGATCACTGTTCTCCTGACCCCCTGCAGCAGCAATCTTTGCTGCCTTTTTAGATGGTCTGTTCTTGACCACTGTCTTCCCTCTCAGTTCACATACACGAGCCTCCAATTTAGGAGTGGGTTCACCATCCCACTTCCTCATGTCCTCCCCCTGGTCACGCAGGAAAAGCCAAAGTGCTCCATGTGGCAGATGTCTGGGGCTCCCTTTCCCTCTTACTGTGGCAGGAGAAGAGTAATTTCTTGGGGTGTACCTGGTAGATGAGGCATTAGCTCGTGAGACTGAGGTGGTACCGAGGTCATCCTCAAAGTTCTGGAGCCAGACTGACACTATCTCCACAGGCTGTGTATCCTGATCCAAATGATACATCATTGTCAAGCTGCTTGAGTATGATGCTGGGGCACCTTGAATCACCTTCCTCCACATAGCCCATGTGCAGGGGACATCACCTGGATCTGTGGATACCCTCAGGTCATCTAGGTCATTATAGATAACTTGCACCATTGCTAGTTCCCTTAGGCACTGGATACCTTCATCTGCATTGTTCCACTTCCCTGGGAAACTCATGAGGTCCTCCTTACATGGGTACCATGCCCTTACACTTAACAGGAGTCGTTTCCAGAGACTGCATACGCCTGTTTCTCTTCCAATTCCTTTCTCAATTCCTCTGTTCCTGGCAATGGCTCCAAGCTGCTGGGCCTCTTTTGCTTCTAGCAGCTGATTATTAGCCCCATTGTCCCAGCACCGGAGCAGCCAAGCAGCAATCTGCTCTCCTGGCTGCTGGCTGTAATCCTTATGAATATCTCTCAGGTCTGCTGAGCTTAGGGACCGAATAGTCTCCGCTTCTTGCTTTATCTCACTCATGCCTTCTGATCTCCCCAATGATGGATCAATCCCTTGATCAGAGTCTTCTTCCTCCCTTACTAATCGTTGATAAGGGCCTGTTGACTTTCTCATCCACTGTTTCTTTTTCACTACTGGGGCAATCTCTTTGGTTGCTGTTTGTTTCTCCATCTCAACCATGGTATCCTCAGATGATGTTTGGGTGCCTGCCTCAGCCACAGTCCTTTTAGAGTACTGAACTGTGGCTCAACAAGCACAGGCCAGGCCCCATTAAAGTACAAGAAGCTGCTGGTTTTCACTGGGGTAAGTGAGGCACCCTTCTATCAAATGGCAAGTCAGTCTAGCAGGAGTGCTCACCTCTTCTGGGTTAAAGTCCCAGGCTATGGGAGGTGATAACTGTCCTAAGAATCTGCCCAAGTCCTTCCACACCCCCTGCCATCCAAGGACCAGCCGCCTCAAAGCACATCTCAATATGTCTCCCCTCAAAGGTTGTCTCCTTCCATACCAACGTAATACCAAACTCCACAAAACTCGTAGCATGCCAGTGATGGTAGTTAGCAATATTAGAGAACTGATATACGGATGGGTCAAAACCCTGGGGGCTTGCATAATAAAATTTTCTAAATTCATTTCAGGTGGGGAGAAAGAAATTATAACCTCCCCAGCATAACTTCCAGAGAATAACAAGCCTACAAGGATGGCACACAGACACATTGCCATTATCTGTGTCAGCATCTTCCCAAACAAATGAAATATTTTCAAAACAAGGCAAGTATTAGTAACAAGCTGCATGACCAGCACAAAAGCTTGTATTTTAATTAGGCTTACAGGAAAACTGCTGCTGTTATACATTCCTGGGTTTGGCACCAAAAAAGACTGTGGTGGTTCTACCCCAGCTGGGGGCCAAATGCCCACCAGAGCCACTCTATCACCCCCCTCTCTTAAATGGACAGGGGAGAGGGGAAAATATAACAAAGGTTAAGTTATAAGATAGAAGCAATTTAATAATTAAAATAAGCAAAAGCAATAGACCACACGGAAGCAGGAGCAGAGAGAGATGTTAATCTCTACTTCCTACCAGCTGGACAATGTTTTGGTTTTGCGAAGCAGGGCTCTCTATGCTTGAGGGCTACTTCTGAAGAACAGATGCCATGGACCAATCTTCCCCCAAACTTCCTTCTATTAACTCACTCTTATATTTGAGCTGATGTCATATGGCATGGAATATCCCTTTGGCCAGTCTGGATCACCTGGTTTGGCTGTGTCCTCTCAGAATCTTGGGGTGGGGAGATGTTAAAAAAAAACCATAACAAAACCCAGCCTGGGTGCTCAGCTTAGCAGTAGCCACAACACTGCTGCTTTATCAATTCTCAGCTGCAGCACTGCAAAACACAGCATTAGAGGAGAATTACTCCCAGCTCAGCCCAGTTCTAACCTACTACACTTGGGCTGAGGAAACACCTCCTTAAAGCGATTTGTCAAATGAATAAAGCAACTAAGCTTTATTCACAGATGGTTCCTGTCTCTGTGTTGGAAAGAAGTGAAATTTGAGGAATGCAGTTTGGAGCCCTGCATGAGCAGTGGCTGAAG
This sequence comes from Psilopogon haemacephalus, assembly GCA_013396835.1. NCBI lineage: Eukaryota > Metazoa > Chordata > Aves > Piciformes > Megalaimidae > Psilopogon > Psilopogon haemacephalus. The sequence continues at coordinate 670,327 of VWZI01007018.1, forward strand.
CAAAGCTGGAGAAGGTGAATCCAGACAGTCTGCAGAGGTAAAAGCTATCCAACTTGCTCTTGCCCTTGGCCCATGCTTTACCTCTATAGTGATTCATGGATGGTGGTCAATGCCTTATGGGGTTGGCTGAAGGACTGGAAAAGAAATAATTGGCAATGGAAAGCCAATTTGGACTGCTGACTTATGGCAGGACATTGCTACCTGTCTAGAGGAAATTCCTGTAAGAGTACAACACATAGAGACTTTCATGCCCAAGAGTAAAGCTACCAAGGAACAACAACATAACCATCAGGCACATGTGGCTGCCATGGTGTTTCACACAGATGTGAACTGTAACTTGGATTTAGACTGGGAACACCTAGTGGAAGCTCTGAGTGGAGAAGTAAACATTTTAGGGATAGTCCACACAATAGCAACAATGAATAAGTTATTATAATTTCATCACAGCTTGTACCTTCCCCTTCCTGCTTCTGCTGGGTCTGCTGCTATCTTCTCCCTGTCACTGTTCTGGCTGCTGCTGCTGCTTTTGCCACTTTGCTGCCGCTTGACCCCTTCCCCATCTTCCTTAAGGTTATATATGTATATAGCTGTAAATATTTGTAATATATTGTAAATATCTGCTTGTATATTGTGCTAAGCTGTGAATATAAAAATTCATTCCTTAACTTCCAGGTGGCTGAGTCTAGTCTGGGTGACTTCATTGTTGGGGAGGGGCAGGGAGGGGGGCAGGTAACTCCCAAATCATCACAACACTTCTGAATATCCCTCCCCATTCCCACTCCCAGGCAAGTTGCTGCTGATTAAACATTGTGGATCTGAGGTAGAGAATATGTTAGCAGCACGGGGGCAGAGGACACCTTGCTGTGTAGAAGCAGCTTGTACATGTATGACCTGGGCAATTAGAACCTGAAGAGAGATGAGCAAAGGAGGGTTTGAGAAATAATTCCGGAATGCAACAGAGTAGTCCAGAATTGCCAAGTGATCTTCACAATACATTTCTACAGTACTGCAATTTATTATCCACCAAGGCTAAGATACTGGGATGAGATGACAAATGAGAACAGATACTATCAAACAGGCATCTCCATGTCTGCTGAGAGTACTCCTGTAAAAATAATCCCATGCACATTTACTTAGAGGCACAAAGAGGGGACGGGGAATCCTAAAATAGAGAATTCTTTGTTATTTTTAGAAGGTAATAATACTGGTTCTGATGTGAGATAAAATAGATACAATTCCCTGGTTGTTAATTTCTTGACAAATGTAGCTCTTCTTGGAATAAAAAAGGTTTTACCAGATCATTAAACCACATAACTGTCTCAAACTTCCTTTAGTTAAGGATTGCAATATTGTTTTTTATTGCTTAAATAGAACTGGGCACAGCTCTGTTCTCTGCAATTTGTTTACTCAGGTTCTCCAGAGCTGGGGTGGTGGAGTGGGAAAGGGAAAGGATGAGCAAGAGCTCATCTACATCCACTGAACGGAATTAAATGTGACTTTACAAAAGCACCCTGAGGATTTTTCTCTTGTTCCTAATTCAGCTTTGAGCTGGAGAAGCATGAACCAGAATTACTAGCCAGAAGTACAACAGGAACGACAAGCTTGGATAATAAACACGGAATGGATGCAAGCGCACAGCTGGCATCTTCTTTGAGTCCATATTGCTCCCTCAGATACTTGCAGTGAAGGACATAAAAGCATGTGGTGTCTACAGTGCTGTCCATGTGATAAACTACCCATCTGTTCAACATGCCTACTGGTAAGACGGACTGATTAGTCTAAACCAGAGTCCGAAAAGATATCATGCTGTGCAACGTCTGCTGTAACTCCTCCTTGGTTGTTCCAAGTGTTGTTTGTCCTTCCTGTGGCTGCCAGGGATGTTTAACAGACTTACTACTGGACCTGTGGTGCAGAAGCACTTCTTCATGAAATGGGCCAGAAGCTCTTACATGTAGGGTATTGTGATAAGCTAGTAATGCCTTGTCTGCATCACTGGCCTTCTCTACCTGCTGCTGTGTTCATGCAGCTTTAGTGGGCTTAGTTAGCTCTGACACTGCCTCACTTTTGTGACTTCTGCTCCTTGGGACATTCTTATAAGGCATTAATTAAGAACACGTCTACTGACATATCAAAATCAGGTGCATGCAGTGATTTGGGATTTCTTTTGCCTACGTGTACCTATGGTCCTTTTCAGAATGATGTTTGGTGTTTCTTTAATGGTCATCACTGGACAGAAACAAATATTGCCTATGGAATTACTGGGACTACACAGTACCTGTTTTGTTGCATCCTCACATTCCTGACTTGCATAGCCACTGCAATCACTGTCAAATCAGCAGCAAATTGTAGTGTTTCCAATATGCATCATTTCAGTATGCAAATAATGTTGCAAGGTTGTTACGGGCTGAAATTTTGTACAGAATCCTCCTCTGATTCTTCTGAATTTGAGGTCAAAGATCACAGAATTACAGAATTATCAGGGCTGGAAGGGACCTCAAGGATCATCTAGCTCCAGCAGCCCCTGACACAGGCAGGGACACCTCCCACTAGATCAGGTTGCTCAGAGCCACATCCAGACTGGCCTTAAAAACATCCAGGGATGAGGCTTCCACCACCTCACTGGGCAACCTGCTTCCAGTATTTCACCACTCTCATGGTGAAGAACTTTATCCTAACATCTAATCTGAATCTACCCTCCTCTAATTTGGTCCTATCACTACCCAACACACTAAAAAGTCCCTCACCAGCTTTCTTGTAGGCCCCCTTTAGATACCAGAAGGCCACATAAGGTCTCCTCAGAGCCTTCTCTTCCACAAACTGAGCAACCCCAAGTCTGTCAGTCTGTCTTCATAGCAGAGGTGTTCCAGCCCAGCCCTCTGATCATCCTTGTGGCCTTTCTCTGGACATGTTCCAGCAGGTCCAGATCTTTCTTGCAATAGCAGCTCCACATCTGCACACAGTGCTACAGGTGGGGTCTCACCAGAGTGGTGTAGAGGGGGGAAATCACCTCTCTTGACCTGCTGGCCACATTTCTCTTGATGCAGCCCAGGATAAAGTTGGCTCTCTGGGCTGCAACTGTATATTGGCCTACCATGGTGGGGCAGGAAGGTACGGGGGGGGTGGTCTGTGCACATTTGAGACTTGGGTTTTGGCCTGGTTTGGAGGGAGGCTGTGTGAAACTTCAGCTTAAGGAGGTTCTTGGCAAACTGTGGCCAAGGTCGACTGGATTTTTTGTGTATTTTATATACTTTCTCTATGTAGTTATGAATAGCATTACCATTTCAACTTTCCAATTCTATCCAATCCTCTGTGGAGTGTTTTCTTTAACTCCCTTGAGAAGGGTTGAAGAGCTCTGTCTCACTTCTTAAACCAAGATTCCTCTGCACTGGAGTTCCTTGTACCAAGGTATGCATCTAACTACCTACAGAAGCGAGCTGCTTTATAAGGAAGAGGGTTGCAGCAACGGATGGGAAATTGGTATTTATCTGATTGTTATGTGTGAACTACGTGTACCTCTGCAGGGGAGGTACTTGTTGGAGACAAGAACTTAGGATACCTGTCCTTGAGGTGGGTATCTGTGTTGGTTTGAGCTAATTGGAAAGTAGACTATTGACTGAGAGAGAGTTAAATACACAGTGTCACTTCACCAAGTTTCACTGAGAGAGAAGAAAGAAGATTGTTTTGGCATCCAGATAAGCCAGTGTGCTTGCAGAGGGCCAGTCTGGCTTGGGTCCTTGCTGGCTCCAGCAGCTTCTTTCCTTTCTCTTTCTGCCTTTGAACTAATTCAGAGTTAAATCACTAAAACGACTAATTTCTTCTCCTATCATTAATCTCCCAGATCTTCAGCTTATCTGCAGCATCAAGTGGTGAGATAAAGCTGGGGGAAGGGGGGAAAGGTGGTAGGGAGGTTTGGTTTCCCTCTCTTGGGGATTTTGGTCTCCAGGAGGGGTGTGGTGTGTATTACCCTTTTTTACTGTATATTTCTGTAAATATCTGTTATATCTTGTAAATATTTGCTTGTATATTTGCATTGCTGTAAATATAAAGCTTCATTTATTAACTTCCAGTGTGTTTTTCTGAGTTTTAGCCGGGGTTTTAAAAGGTGGGGGGGGCAAGTCACTGCAAACCCACTACAGTATCATAACCAATACACACATAAGAAAATGCTGGGAGGTTTTGTAAAATGTCAGATGATTTTAAATGGAGAACAGCCAACTCCAGTCTTTCGTTTTTCATTCTGGGAGCTGGAACATGTGGTTTCTCAAGTTTTCACAAGTGGAGAAGGGAAATGAACCAAATTTTAAAACACCTTGGGGAAGTACTCATGCCCACACAGTGACAAGAAAGAACAGGCAAAACCCCCTCCTTCTGAGGTGGTGCTTTCTGCACAAAACCAGTTACCTTTTCTTTCTGAAGAATCCAACTCCAGAGGATTGAATTTGCCATGCTGTGAGCATGTGTATCATGAAAATACACAGTCTGATGAGCAACATTTAACTGGAGATAAATGTGGTAAAAGAAGCCTGGAGCAACCAACCATAAGGTTTTAAACCAAGAGAGTATATGACAGATAGTGTCAGGGGAAAGCCTAGCTTCCACCTTACATCATATTGCTCTTTGATGATGAAGAAAACACTCGCTACCATACAGATAAATATTTTAACAAAGTAGTATTTCATGTTTGTAAAAGCTTTACTGAAAACCAGTAGCAAGCAAAGGAATCTTGTTTCACTGCAAACACTACCTATCAGGGGGATCCTTCTTTACTTGCATCTGGAAAAGGTACATTTACAATCAAGAAGCAGAGTAGCAGCCGTTTCAAGGTCTGTTTTGTGGTGTTTCACAGATAACCAGTAGGCCAAGTACCACAGGCTGTCTAGCTGTAGTTCAAAGGATGAGTCCTTTGGACAGTTAATCAAAGAACTGCCCTGCCCTAGCTTTTAGAATTATGTGAACTGAATTCAGATCTCTAAAGTTAAGATCCAATATTTCAGACTTTGGGGTAGAACACTATATGCTGTGTTCAGGTAGCTATAGGTGCATGTGAAGTTTCACTGAGGGACAGAGGAGCCCTCCTTGCTGTAAAAGTCTTTTCTGGTCCTACAAACATAATTCTTTCCACTGAACTTCTCATATCATCCGAAATCCTAAACAACAGGCTAAAAATGTTTAAGGAACAAGCACTCAGATGATGAAATATCCTACAGAGAGCTAGTTTGGCAGCATGCTGTGTAACAGCAGGAATCTGCTAAGGCAGACATTCAGCAAAAGCCTAATTACATCTATGCTGAGAATTAGTACCTGGTAAAAATTCTCTATGGGGAGAATGAAATTATATCCCTACCAAACAGAAAGCAATTTGCTGTAATCTGAAAATAAACTTGTGAAAAGAGGGTTAGTAATATCAGGTCACTAGAAGAAAAAGGCAAAGAAAACGGACATGCGTATTGACAATCACTACAACATGTAAAAAGAGAGAGAGTTTGATTAGACTGGGAAGAACAATTGGTACAACATGGCATAACTTGCAGATTCTTGCTTGTTTACTCATCAGATGGTGTACCGTCTTCACATTTGGCATTGGTAAGACTACTTAGTTTTATGTGTAGGACAGTCATGATGCTCTACAATCATCAGCAAAGGCTTGCACTGACAAGAGATTGGTAAATCAAAATTAAATGAGTAACTCAAACCCTCCAGCAACAAAACATATGCAATTAAAGACTCCATAGCAGAAAGCACACATCACTGTCTGTCTTAAATCTCTGCTAGCATTTGAAGGAAGTATGAAGCACTGCTTAAATTCCTACAGCAATTAATCACTACATTCCATTTTACGGAATCACAGAAGACATTCAAAGATCGTAGAATGGCCCAGGCTGGAAGGAGCCTCCAAACCCCTCTGCAGTCAGCAGGGAAATTCTCAACTAGATCAGGTTGCCCAGAACCCTGTCGAGCCTCACCATGCACATCTCCAGGAAGGGCCCCCAACCACCTCCCTGGGCAACCTGTTCCAGTATTCCACCACCTTCACATTAAAAAACCTGTTCCTAACACCCAATCTAAATCTGCTCTTCCCTTGTTTGAAGTCATTCACCCTTGACTATCATCACAGGCCTTTGTAAACAGTCTCTCTCCAGCCTCCTTGTAGGCCCCCTTCAGGTACTAGAAGACTGCTATTAGGTCTCTCTGGAGCATCCTCTTCTCCAGGTTGAACAACTCCAGCTCCCTCAGCCTGTCTGTTGCAGGGGTGCTCCAACCCCCTGATCAATTTTGTGGCCCTCCTCTGGACCTGCTCCATCAGGTCCATGTCCTTCCTATATTGAGGACTCTAGACCTGGATGCAGTACTCCAGGTAAGGTCTCACCACAGCAGAGCAACCCTCTGGATCTGCTGGCAACGCATCTTTTGTTCATCCAGTACAACCACCAACCCAGCACTGGTAGGTCAACACTAAACTGGCTGGATATTAGGAAGTTCTTCACAGAAAGAGTGATTTGCCATTGGAATGCGCTTCCCAGGGAGGTGGTGGACTCACCATCCCTGGAGGTTTTCAATAAAAGACTGGATGGAGCGCTTAGTGCCACTGGACAGGACTGGGTGATAGGTTGGACTGGATGATCTTGGAGGTCTCTTCCAACCTGACCTATTCTATTCTATTCTATTCTATTCTATTCTATTCTATTCTATTCTATTCTATTCTATTCTATTCTATTCTATTCTATTCTATTCTATTCTATTCTATTCTATTCTATTCTATTCTATTCTATTCTATTCTATTCTATCATATCCAAATGTCCCTAAATGCCAGGTCCACACAGTGCTTAAACACCTCCAGGGATGGTGACTCCATCAGTGCCCTGGGCAGACCATTCCAGTGTTTAATGATCCTCTCTGTGAGGAAGTATTTCCTAACATCCAGACTAAACCTGCCTGGTGCAGCCATTTCCTCTAGTCCTGTCACTTGTCACCAAGGAGAAGAGATTACCCACTCCTCGCTCCAACCTCCCTCGAGGTAGTTGTAGAGAGCAATGAAGTCTCCCCTCAGCCTCCTCCTACTTTCCTTCTTAGAAGAAACACAGCTGTCCTTAATTCACCATTTCCATATGCAGAGAGAATCAATATGGAGATCCTTGTTGAAAACAAAAATCCATGAGCTGAAGTTCACTGTGTTTGTGGAAATTAAGAGTAACTCTTTAGAAATCAAACTACCACATTCCCAATGGTAGCAGATGTGGGATGGCTGGAGAGCCACGAACAATGTAATGAATGATCCACAAGTTAAAGATCCCCTTCTGTGGTCCTCTCTTAGTGTGAGAAAAGCAGTTCAATCTATGGCCTTGGTAGTGCTGCATCAGCAGCACTGACTGATAAGAGGGAGCTGGCTGAAGAAGAAATGAAAACATCTTGGGCAAAGCAGCAGATATGCGTCAGAAGAAAAGGGTGCGTGGACAGATAAGAATTACCAATGAGAAATAGAATAGTGTCAACTGGGAGAAACTTAGGCTATACAACCTGTGCTGATTTTACAATAAAGCTGAACTATACTTTGATCACATCGGTCAGTGGGTATTGATTCCTAGCTCCTTCACAACAAGCAGACAACAGAATATTGTCTAAAAAATTATATAACTTCTGATACAGTCCTTTTTGTCTAAGGATACAAAGAAATCTTTTTGCTACACTTGAAGGATCAATTAACCAATTTGTGCTACTAGCAAACAAAGTAATAAGGCTATAAAAATCTACTAATTATTTTATCTTTAAGTTTAGTTATAAAATTTCCTCTGGATTATTTTAAGTCTCAGTAAAATATCACCCTTCCTAATGTGTGCATGGTTTTGCATATTCTAATGCATAAAATGCTGTTAAATAGCAATACAATCCTGTCCTAAATACAGGATATCTTCAAATTAATCATGGAGTATTGTTTCTCCTGTAAAACTCAGTATCAAGCAAGGTTTGAATATTGCTGCCAGTTCTCAGAGGCATTTTCTTTTAAACACCTTACACTGAACACATCAGAAGTGTACACAAGCATTCATCATTTTCTCACCTGCATTCCTCTTGGCCCTTGAATTTCATCTCTAGTGCTTTTTCAGCTTTCACATTCTTGAAAACTAGAGTCACATGAAGAGATTTTAACACTCTAATCAGTCCTCTAGGCTCAGATTAGTACTAAGATGTGAAAAGAATTTATACTTACAAGATAAAAACAGGTAACTCATTTATTTGTATTCTTGTTCAAGAGACCCTTCAGAAATCCTGAAATTTCACCCACACAGAGTTTAAGTATCAATTGGTAAGGTGACCTTTTCCTGGGAATTCTAATTGACAAGCAGCTAAATATGAGCCAGTAGTTTGGCCAGGTGGCCAAGAAAGCCACGGCAGCCTGTCTGGGATTAGAAATGCTGTGTCCAGCAGGAGTAAGGAGGTGATTATCCTCTTGTACTCAGGTCTGGGGAGGCCACACCTTGAGTACAGCGTTCAGTTTTGGACATCTTGATATAAGAGAGATGTGGAGGTGCTGCAGTGAGTGCAGAGGAGGGCAAGGAAGCTGGGGAAAAAAACGGAGAATAATTCTGATGAAGAGTGACTGAAGGAGCTGGGGCTGTTTAGTTTGCCAAAATGGAGGCTGAGGGGAGACCTCATCACTGTCTACAGCTACCTGAAAGGACCTTGTGGAGCAGTTGGTGCTGGTTTCTTCTCACAGGTGATAGAACAAGAGGGAATGGCCTTAAGCTGCAAGTGGGTAGGACATTAGGAAACATTTTTTGAGGGCAAGAGTGGTAAGGCATTGGAATAGGTTGCCCAGGGAGGTGGATGAGTCACCAGCCTTGAATGTGCTTAAAGGTCATTTGGATGTGGTGCTTGGGGATATGGATTAGGGCAAACTTTTTAAGGGTGGGGTTATTGGTTGGACTTGGTCACACTGGGAGTCTTTTCCAAACAATGTTCTGTGATTCTGTGATCATTAACAATTCATCAGCTGATTAGTAAGAAATCTATGCAATTTTTTGTAACTGCATAAGCAGGGGCGAGGAGAAGTTTGGAACCACTGTCACTTTTGCTGCACAGCATGGTTTTTATAGCATCACTACAGACTGATCCCAGTTAACATATCTCTATGGAGTCATTAAAAAAAATCCTCAACACAAAGTCTTGGGATACAATGCAAACTCTATGTCATTCTTTCAGACACATTTTCATCAGGTCAGGTTTTTTTTTTTTTTTTAATGATTCATCAAAACCATAGTGTGGAATTCAAGCATACGCAAACATTAAACCCTCAAGCTGCTGGACAATCGCAGTCCTAACATGCCTTATGGTAGCAATTTTCTTGGAAGCAACACTTTGTTATAGCACAGTTGGAATGGTATTTGGAATACTTTTGTCTCTCCCAACATCAGTCTTTACGAACATGCCAAAATAAACTTAATCTTGTTCAACCGTCTTTAATTTCTGCTATCCCAGGAGAAGTAATTCCTGGAAATAATTTAGAACTCCATGACATGGAAGCTGCTTCTGAGTTTGCCCAGCTCTTAGAGGTTATTACTAACATGCACTGTTTGCCAAGGAGAAACAGGATTTTGTTTCTGTGATTTTGTGTTCTGGTAAAAGCAGTAAGCTGAGACAGAAATTAGTGATTCCAGCATACAGTGATCCCAATTCATACTTAGTAACTGTAGTGAGAAAGGCTTCTGCAAAACTCTTAGTTGTATCACTGCTTGTATAAGTTTCACTCATTGAAAGACAGTATCTAAAAGTACCAGAAAACCTAACTACAAAAATACACTGTCACGACTTAACTGTCCAAGAATAGTAAGCAACCAGCAGGCAGATCCTTAGCAAGCACTCCCTTCTCTACAGGATTATCAACAGTTAGACAGACTGATTATGTTTCTTGGAGACATCTGGCTCTCTAGAAGCTGATCTTTTAAACAGTTTACACTACACGTTCACAGCCACTCTTAGTGGCATCAGAATTATGTATGAGGTGGACTTAAACTAAATTGTGGGATGCTACATCAGCAAGGCAATCCAGCTCAGTAAGTGAACTCTTGATCAGCAGGAAATAACTCTGACAATGAAACGAACAGTTTTATACTCTGCATACAAACCCAAGAAAGATGCAAAACACTGCACCATTATCACTGTCTAAGATTCTGTTACAGTTGGTGTTCCTGACTGAGGGCAGGCTCGGTTCTGTGCAGAACTCCCTCTGCAGTGCAGACAGCATGTGTGGTCCTAACAGGCCTCAGTTCCTTGTTTTCACAGAATCATGAAGCTGGAAAATACATCCGAGATCATCAAGTCCAGCCTATGACCTAACACCACAACATCAGCTAAACCATGCCACCAAGTGCCACATCCAACCTTTTCTTAAAGACCTCCACCAACTCCCTGGGCAGTCCATTCCAGTGCCTAATCACCCCTTCTGTGAGGAAGTGCTTCCTAACATCCAACCTAAACCTCCCCTGGCGCAACTTCAGACCATGCCCTCTTGTCCTGTCACAAGTTGCCTGACCCTCACTTGACTACAACTTTTGGATAGTTGTAGAGAGGTTCCCTCTAAGTCTCATCTTCTCCAGGCTAAAGAAGCCCAGCTCTCTCAGCCTCTCATCAGGCTTTCCCACCAGCCCTGTCACCAGTCTTGTTGCTCTCCTGTGGACCCACTCCAGCACCTCAGTATCTCTCTTGCAGTGAGAGGCCCAGAGCTGCACACAATACTCAAGGTGAGGCCTCACCAGAGCCAGCAGAGGGGCAGGATTACATCTCTAGTGCTGCTGGCTACACTATTCCTGATACAGGCCAATACACCATTGGTCTTCTGTGCTACCTGGGTACACTGCTAGCTAATGCCCAGCCAGCTGTCACTCAGCGCTCCCAGGTCTCTCTTAACTGGGCTCCTCTCCAGCCACTCATCCCCTGTCTGTAGTGCTGCATGGAGTTATTGTGGCCAAAGTGTAGGACCCCATGCTTAGTCCTGTTGAATCTCACACCACTGGCCTCAGCCCATTGACCTAGCCTGTCCAGGTCCATGTGCAGCATCTTTCTGCCCTCCAGGAGACCCACACTCCCTCTCAACTTGGTGTCACCCACAAATTTACTATTGGTAGACTTGATCCCCTCATCCAGGTCGTCAATAAAGATGCTGAATAGAACTGGGCCCAGTACTGATCTCTGGGGCACACCACTGGACACCAGACACCAATTGGACGTCGCAACATTCACAACCACTCTCTGTGCCTTGTCATCCAGTTTTTAACTCAGCGAAGGGTGCCCCTGTTCAAGCCATGGGCTGCTACCTTTGCCATAAGGATATTGTAGGAGACTGTGTCAAAGGCTTTTCTAAGTCTAGGTAGACCATATCCAGAGCCTTCCCCTCATCCACCGGGTGGGTCACACAGTCATAGAATGTAACGAGGTTGGTGAATACAGGACCTTCCTTTCCTAAACCCATGTTGGCTGGGCCTGACTCCATGGCCTTCTTGTACATGCACATTTTTGGTGCTGTGGAAAGCTGTACTTCACCAGCCCAGTCTTGAACCAGAAATCTATCTGCAAAAGCAGAGCATGAATTCTCCTCTCAGTATTAAACAACTGAAATGATACTTCATCTTCTGATAGTAGATACTATCTCCCCCCCAAGCTGAATGTATCATGCAGAGGATAAATTATCTTTTTCACCCGTGGCTTAATTACTTCCCTTCTTTTAAACCAGGTTCTCTGTCACAGATAAGACCTCCTTTCTGCCTTCTTGCACCTCACACTGTCTCTCTTCCCTAAGCCTCATCCTTTGTACTTAAACAAGATCCCGTTTGTTCTCTTGAGCATCTCTGGATCCAAATAGGGTAGAGCTGCTTTTTTTTCCAAATGAGAAAAGATTAAGAAGTAAACTCACAACTATAATCACTCCCACAAGCTGGACAGTAGAATAAAAGAATGATTAAAATACCAGCAACATGCTAATGTTTTAGGACTCTTCTCTTGGCTTCATGATATTTCTCTTTCTTTGATCCATTATCATGAGAAACAGGGCACAAGAAAAAAAACTTCTAGCACTTATTCCTGTTGGATTGACACAGGTGAATTTAAAGTATCAAGAATTAGTCACATATAGATAAAATGTGACTGACTTACTTTTGAACTTCAAGAGCAGGCAAGCAGCTGCCACCTGACATCCTGATAAAACTTCAGTGCATGTCTGTCTTGGCCTTCCTTTAGAACTGCCATGTGAGTCTGGAAATAAACTCACATGTTACTTAGAAATGAACACATGAATAGCCTGTTCCTCCTACTGATGACCAAGCAACACATCCTTTTTCCCATTTCAACTTGCATACCATTCAAATTTGTTTGTAGCCCCTCTTACAAGTATCAAGGCTGACTCATAAAGAATTCTCTCCCTTAGCTGTCCTTTGCTATCCTGCATGAGTGCCAAGGGATATGCAGGTTGAAAAAGACTGCTGTATGTAAGGTCATTGCTCTGTAGTTTGGTAGCTTGTGTAGAAAGACAGACTCTACTACAGGGAAATTACAGCAGTGACAATACACTACTGCAGATATTCAAGCTTCCTTTAAGCTCTGTGAAATCCTGTGCAGCTAGCTACTGCAGATCCTCATTAAGGATATTTACTGTAAATTTGGTTTAACAATGTCCACCTCAAAGCAGGGCTCATCAATTTGGTGCTGAGTTATGATAGTTGTACTTCCAGTCTCAGCTGAATGGAGAATGTTTGCATTGTATTGCAACTGTACAATGTTTCAGATAAAATGAGTGTACGATAGCCACAACATTCATGTTAGAAATACAATTCAGATAATCTGGATTTAGATTATTTGTTTTCTGAAGGCATCTTGTAAGTATACAGAATGCAAGCTTCTGAAAATCCAAGTGTTCTGAAAGATACCTTACTGCATATCTGCAGTAGCTGCTGTGAATATCATCCACTGTCAGCAAACTAAAACCTGCTTGATTTTGGTTTGGATTATTTTTGGGAGTTTTGTTTGTTTGTTTGAAAAGGCAGTGGAATCACCACATTAGAAAAAAAAAAAAAAGATTGTTGAGTCCAACCATAACCTAACATCTCCCTTTAGACAACTGTTAGACCGTGTCCTTAAAGCAACTCATCCAAATGTCTTTTAAACACCTCCAGGGACGGTGAGGCCACCCTTTCCCTCGACAGCCTGTCCCAGTGCCTAATAATCCTTCCAGTGAAGAAATTTTTCCCAATATCCAATCTAAACCTTCCCAGGTGTAACTTGAGTCTATTTCCTCTTGTCACCTGGGAAAAGATGCCAGCCTTCACCTTGCTACAACCTCTTTTCAGGCAGTTATAGAGAGCAATAAGGTCTCCCTCAGCCTCCTCTTCTCCAGATTGAACAACCCTAGTTCTCTCAGCCACTCTTCATAGCACTTGTGTTCCAGACCCCTCTGCAGTCTTATTACCCTTTTCTGGACACGCTCCAGCAATTCAATGTCCTTCTTGTAGTGAGTGACCCAAAACTGAACACAGTATTTGAGGTACAGCCTCGCCAGCACCTAGTACAGATGCATATCACTTCCCTAGTTTGGTTTAGTTTTTTGCATAGAAAGGATGCAGAACTGAAAGAAAACATGCTCTTGTGAAATACGTATTTGTGATGCATTAGAGTGGATCCCTCCCCAAATAGAGTGCATCTACTACAATGCAGAATTTGGCAAGTCAGAAAAAAAGAAATTATATTTTTTTACAGTTTAAAAGAAAAGCAACAGTATAAGGAGAATAAACCACTACAGAATATAATAAAGAGGATGGAGATGGGGTCAAGTAGTGGTGACGCAGCAAAGCAGCAGCCAAAACAGCAGCAGGAAGATAACACTGGGCACAGCAGAAGCAGCAAAGGGGAAGATACAAACTGTGCTCCCAGACATAAAGCTTTTGATGTTCCAATGAAATTATAAACTTATCTTGTTGCCATTTTATGACCTACCCCTGGAATGTTCACCTCTCCACTCAGATACTCCAATACTCTTCCACTTCTAAGTTTTTCTGTTCCAAATTTTTTTAGTCTTGAGCTAGAAATCTAGCTCAAATGTCCACAATGACAGGATCACTACACAAATGAGTATTACTTAGCAGTACAGTGGCATTGGTTTTTGATTCCTCCAAGACAATGAACCCACATGACATGCTGATATTCAAAACAGAAACCCAAGCTCTGCAGCAACACTGCTCAGCCACACACAGTGAAGGCAACAGCAGAGCCATGTTGCCAATGCATAAGAAGAGTAACAGAGCCTCTTGGCTGAATTTAATGAAAACCATCAATGTCTTTGTTGTACATGTAGTGTAACTAACACACTATATTCTGCCATCCTTTGGAACTGAAAGACTTCAGCAGATTTTGAGAAATCAGATAAGCTGCAAGCAGACTCATGTTTAAGGTCTGGTGTTCAGAACGTGCAGCTGCAGCTGCAGGTAACAAACACTTCCACAGCAGAACTTCAGAAGTGTATGTCCAAGATTAAGTGGAACAGGAAAAAAGAAATTTTGGTATCTGAGATGAAAGGGGAAATACACTGCTATGAAATATCTCTTAAGAAAGAGCTCTCAATTTTTACCCTGAAATATACACTTTCACTCCATAGGTTTTAGCTAGCTTTATGACCACGCCTTAGAAATTAAATATCAATCAAGTTAAAAAGTTCACATTTTCAGAACAAGCACTTACCAGGATATATCTTAACAACTGTGCTAAACCTGGTGATTTTGCTAGAAGCATACTTCTTTTTTTTATCCACATAATAAATTACTCTGTATCTTACATCTTTCATTATTCTCTTTCCCTCAAATAACTGTGGTACTCATATTGGATTTTAACAAGTTCACATGCTCGAATACATCCTCCTATGGAAAAAAAATTATCAAGTCACACATCAAAGTGGAAATTGTAAACATAATACCAGAATCATTGTCATCCTTACAGACTACCACCCTTTTAAGTCAACAACCTCTCTGAAAATTGTTATGGATGAACTGCCAAATTTATGTTTTAGCCAGGCTAGCCAGTCCTGCTGACTTCAAAAGGAATGCACCCCCCTTACGAGATTTCTGTTGTATAAAAGCTTCCTTGGAAGCTTAATAGAAATTAAACTTTCAATCTATTCCAGATTTTCAAAAGGGACAATTTATCCTTTATAACTGGACAAAAATGAACTTTCCAGAGTATTAATGAATTTTAGTCTCATCGATGCTTTGAAGTTTTGATACCATTCTATAAGCTTTTTTCTCCTTTCAATCTTGTCTTGTAAAGTCTTTTTTTTTTCCTTCTCTAGAACAGCAGGAAGCTCTTTCCAGTTGTTAATAAAGATAAACGGAGCCCCCATGGTTTTTAGTAATTGTAACGGAGCGCTGTGGCACACTGATGAATTTCCGCAATCACCCGGTGTCATTACATCTTCTACAACAGGCAGGGATCCGTATGAACAAGCTTCATAAATTCTATAGCATTCTGTATTTATTCCCACTGGGCACAATGTCAGATCACTCTGCAGCAAGGCATCTTGATAGATTTTGAAACTTTCATTTGTTTCTTGTGGCTGCCACCTAGGAAAGTAAAGGAGTAGAAAATGAACATTTTTCCCACAGGCAGTAAAATGGAAAAAAGAACAAACAAAAATAAAACAGAAAAGTTCTTATTTCAATTATTTATAAAACTGAAAATGCTGTCAGCCTGGGAATTTTACACTACAGACAAAATCAATAGGCTTTTACTTCTAGTCACAACTATTCTTAAAGGGTCTTCTAAAGATTTATTGAAAATGCCACTGTTTAAAAATAGATTACAACATTTTAAAGATACAGTTCTTTTAGGGAATTATTAATACTGAGAAGTGCTGACAGGCAAATTGAAACACCCTTTTAGATCTACATGTCAATTTACTTCACAGCACAGTTCAGAAATAGATTGGAAGGGAGAAACTCTATGGGTTTTTATTTTCCCCAACTACTTCACATCAGTAGAGGTTTGCTCTTCAAAAATTAGGATGTAAAGCAATCCATTAAGCTAGGTCTATCTGCCTCAAGTTCCTCAAAATGTCTGTACGGTTAAGATTTTATGTCAGAGATACAATCCATTTCCTGAGATCCTTCGCTTGGGTAGCTTAAATCCAGTCTCTTAAATGGAACACAACGATATACAACTGCCTGTTTCTTCTACTAGGACATTAATACACACAAGGTGCAAGACAAGTATTTTTCTCCCACCATGATCAAATGTATAACAAGACAGTCATGCAGTCTGTATGTTGTATATATATGAGATTTTTCTATGTATTAAAAAGTATTCTTTATGCAAAACAGCAACAGAAAAGCTGTTACATTACGAAGACCTACACACAGAATCTCAGTAATGCTCTCTGTTTTAATCACAACTGGTTATATTTATTTGTCCTATTTTCTACCACTCAAGAACAGACTGGTAATAATGAACCAGGCAAAAGAAGTTTAAATCAAAATCTTACTGGTCTCTGGCTGCAATCCAGCAAAGTTTGTTAAATTCATCCTGCTTCAGAATTTCCATTAGAGTTTCTCTAGAAGAGTTCTTATAGACTGTTCCTAAGAAATTACACAGATAGGGTCTTGGATCACGCAGCATTGACCAGCTGGGTCCTACCACTGGAAAATTTCTGTAGCTGTAAAAATAATGTATATATTAGACTATATGTTTTATGTCAAAGAAAAAAATCCAACATTTTGCACTATTTGATCTTTACTGTAGCAGATTAAAACCACTTATTTGTGGGCAATCCACACATACAAACACAGAAAGACCCACAAAGCAGTTGGTCTTTGGGCTGGAACAATCCTTGCTATCAATACAGACTGGGGGATGAGGTGATAGAAAGCAGCCCTATGGAAAAGGACTTGGGGTGCTGGTGGATAAGAAGCTGGACATGAGCAGACAGTGTGAGCTTGCAGCCCAGAAGGCAAATGGCATCCTGGGCTGCATCAAAAAATGTGCGGCCAGCAGGTCCACAGCCACTTTACTCTGTTCTGGTGAGACCTCACCTGGAGTACTGTGTCCTGTTCTGGAGCCCTCAATATAGGAAGGACATGGACCTGATGGAGCAGGTCCAGAGGAGGGCCATGAAAATGATGAGGGAGTTGGAGCACCTCGGCTACAAAGACAGGTTGAGGAAGCTGGGGTTGTTCAGCCTGGAGAAGAAGAGGCTCCAGGGAGACCTAATAGCAGCCTTCCAGTATTTGAAGGGGGTCTACAAAAAGGATGGAGAGAGACTGTTTACGAAAGTCTGCAGAGACAGGACTAGGGGCAGTAGCTTCAAACTAGAGAAGAGCAGATTTAGATTAGCTGTTAGGAACAGGTTCTTTACCATGATGGTGGTGGAACACTGGAACAGGTTGCTCAGGAAGGTGGTTGGGTCCCCTTCCCTGGAAATATTTAAGGTGGGGCTCAAAAGGGTTCTGAGCAGTCTGATCTAGTTAATGATGTCTCTGCTGACTGCAGGTGTTTGACTAGATGACCTTTGGAGGCCACTTCCAATCCAGACCATTCTATGATTCTTTTTTCCATTTGCCCTCACCACTCTCTTCAGAGATGTTCCAGAATAGCATTGTCTTCTTTCAACACCAGAGATACTATGTGTGCATGTTACAAAATGTCCTGACAAACGTGCTTTAAAAAGCAGCTGTCTGGACGCAACTGCTAGTTTTGACCAAACTGGCCAGGTTAATGGTAACTATGGACTTTAACTCTCAGATTACCTTAATCTCAAGCAATGCTTATCACCTGAAAATACCATCAACAGCCTATCAGAGGAAAATCTCACTCTGATCTGGGTGGACTTAATGAATCTCATCTTTTGTCTACTAAACAGCTGATTGTACAAGCTACTTAACTTGTCTCAAAAAACCCCAATGCAAAGTCCTCAGATCCAATGTAAACTCTACGCCATTCTTTTAGAGCTGTTTTCAATACATTAGGAATTTTCTTCATTTTGACTGATTGCTCAAATCTTATTATGACTTATTGTGATCAGGATGACAGGCAGTGAAACACTGCTTCAGCCAAAGGGCTGGCACTAACTTTTTAATTACACAAAGCTGATTTGTTTCTGTTAACAGTTAAGCATTTAAAAAGTTTCTGTTTCATTGCATTCTCAAATTAAGACAGATATTTGTTCCTATACTTTATGGATCTCTGTTCTACTTCCCTGATTTTTTTTTTTTTTGCCCTGAGCTTTCAACACTATCAATAATTCAAATTCAGTGTATTCTACTGACATTAAGCAAGTTCAAGCCATGTATAAATATTTTGTTTTGTCAACTAGCTCAATACAAGATACTGAATTCAAATTGAACACAAGCTATGAAAATAATTCTGTATTCTTTTAATCTTATATAAGCAGGTAAAACACTATTAACTGTTAGTGGAGAATAAAAATGCATCTAACTGAACTAAACCTTTATCTACTCCACATAAATAGTATTAAGTGTAATGAAAATGCTTCTGTGAGTAAGCAGTTAAGCCATCTTAGGTTACTGTGATACTGGAGTAAACTAGTTCCAAATGAGAGCGGCAGACGAAGTTTAACCAGTGCTACCCCTCTCCTTTCCTAAACAAGCAGTAGTTGGAACTTAAATTACATAAATATCCTTTAAATCCTCATGTCATTGGTACATGTTACATCAGCAGTATACAATAACTCTCAAGAACAAATTTACCGAAGGAAAAATAAACAAACATAAAACCCTACTAGGCATTGGTTCTCTTTTTTTAAAAGCTCCTTAAACACTATCATTCCTTTCTTGTTATCACTTTACTGCTAAAATCAATTTCTGAAGTTTCCAATGCTTGAGAAAAATCATTAATAGGATCATGTTCTACAATTTACTTAGTATAACTGTTTTAGGTATCAGCAGTAACATTCAGATGTACTTTCCACAAGTCATCCATAACAAAGTTTCAGTTGTAATTTGCCTCTATAGCACTTACGTAGCTACTCCTAAAGGCCACTGGAAAATATCCTCTTCATTTACCAATGCATAATCGTATGTAACAAAGAGTAGATTTACAAATCCTCCGTTTCTTTTCAGGTATGGTTGAATCCATTCATTGCTGCACTGCTCATTTCCAAGCAGCACAACCGCTACACGCCTTATTTTGCGAGTCTGAATTAACGTCTGTGCGTACTGCAACCACTGGGTGGCGAAAGCGATCTTCGCCGCTTCTCTTCCATTCAGAACCAGCACCACGTTTTCAGTTTCAACCGAGAAGTAGCCAGGAACCACAGCTGGACCAGTGATGAAGCTGTGAAAATCAGAACACAAACACTAAACACACTTAAGACAAATTATTGACTTCAATCGTCTAAACTACCTTAATACTCAGTCAGTACTCCAAATCTTTTTTCCCCTTAAGTTAAATGCAATATACTGCAAGTAACTGCAACCATTTCATCCGTTAACATCTACAGCTGAAAAGAGGAATAAAAGTTACCTTTGTCTTTATTTGGGAAAAAGAAGATTCAGACTCAAATGAAAATAAGGCACACGTAATTAGTGATAGAACAAGAGGGAATAGCCTCAAGCTTGTGACTGGGTAGGTTTAGACTGGATATCAGGAATTTTTTTTTTCATAGAAAGAGCAGTCAGGCATTGGAATGGACTGCCCAGGGAGGTGGTTGAGTCACCAATCCTGGATATGTTTAAAGGCTGTTCAGATGTGGTGTTTCGGACTGCACCTCGTAGAGTAGGGTTATCAGTTGGACTTGGTGATCCTGAGGGTCTTTTCCAACCTGAACATTTCTGTGATTTTGTGAAGGCATTTTGTCAACAAAACGTAACTACTAACACATTCAGACATCAAAACGTGGGCAAATTAATCAACTTTAAAAAATGGATGTACCTTGAGGTTCACCAAAGGTCAAACTTTTCAGTTCAAGTAATAACCAGTGAATATTGTATTAGAACAAGAGAGAGGCGCTTCCAAAATCCGGCAGAGTAGATTTAGATTGGATGTTAGGAGGAAGTTTTTTACCATGAGGGTAGTGGAACACTGGGACAGGTTGGCCAGAGACATAGTTGAGGCTTTATCCCTGGAGATATTCAAGGCGAGGCTTGATAGGGTTCTGGGCAACCTGATCTAGTTGAGGATGCCCCTGCTTATTGCAGAGGGGGTTGGACTGGGTGATCTTTGGGAATCCCTTCCAGCTCAGACTATTCTATGATAAAACAGGTATCACTATGAGGGACAATTAACTGTAGTTAGCTACTTTTCTCTGTAATTTTGGTTAAGGTTAGACCAAAAAAATACTGTGTCATCTGATACTCAGTAGAATCTGTAACACAGAAGGTACCAATCTCTATGTTGCTTGTGTGACTCAGGTCAAACTTGAGGCCCTTGAGATAAACTAGTAAGCACAAATATTTTAGGCAGGAAACTGCATTTACAGATCTTGCACATTTTTTTTTTTTAAAAGAGGAATTTCAATTATGTAACAAAATTATTATATCACTAATCAGGTGCAAGTAGCTGATTAACAGCCATTTGTGAACCACAGTGAAGCTGGTGTTTGCCAGCTCCTGCTGTTCAGTTAATTTCTGTGTTAAGACTACTGACTGAACTCAAAGGCTTAGTGACTGCACCGCTTCGGAAAGAGTGAACCCTGCTCTCCTACTTCTTTGACCTTGAAACATGTCACTGAGTCCACAGCTATGCAGCTCCTAGTCATGTTTTTAAATAGAAGTCCCTGCACTAAATGCAGAATTTGAAAATTTTAGTATTCCTTAGTTAACCTGAGTAAAATCCTGAAGCCATCTGTATTAAGTATGTGTATTCTCTATCATAAATACACAAAACTGACTTACTCATGGAACTCTATTCAAGTGATATTTTGGCATTACTTTTCAGATTTTATATTATTTAAGATTTTATATTATTTAAGATTATTAAGTTTTAATAACTGTTAAGACTTACCACAAAAGTACTGCATAGCATAATGTATTCTCCAAATATGTCACATCAGCTAGTTCCCTGTAGCCTCATGTAGTAATCAAACGGAGGTTATTTACCTCAGCCAGGCAATTAAAAAGTCCACAATTCTAGAAAACCTTATAACTATCAAGCAGGTAAAACTGTGTACTAAGTCTTCCTCATTAAAAACACAAAATAACATTTCCAACTTCAATAAAAAAGTAGAACTTCAGCTGCTGAATTTCAGAATCCTCACAATTAAAAGAGCAGTTACGCTTGCATATTTTCTATACTTTCCACAAGTTCTTACCAGTCTGTCAAATTTTAACCTCTATTATCTAACTCTATTATCACTGAATCACAGAATATTAGGGGCTGGAAAAGACCTTCAAAGATCATGCAGTCCAAACTCCGTGCCAGAGCAAGATCAACTATACCAGTTCACACAGGAATGCATCCAGGCAGGTCTTGAGTATCTTCAGAGAGGGAGACTGCACAACACCCCTGGACAGCCTGTTCCAATGTTCTGTCACAATCACAGTGAAAACATTCTTCCTTATGTTTCCATGGAACTTCCTATGCCTCAACTTCTACCCATTGCTCCTTGTCCTGTTGTTGGGCATGTTGTGGTACACCTGAATAGGCCAAAATAGGCTTATACATGTCCTGGTTTGCCCAGACACGTTCTTCTGCTTTGCCTCTCTCTGTTTTGCAGAGAAGCAGCTGCAGGAAAGAGCACAAAGAACCTGGAGCCACTAAGTCTAAGGACCCTGGCCTGCCCAGACTTCTTTTGTTCCTATTTACATCCTGTGGTAAACAGGGTACATGCACTTGGCTTGTGCCTGCCTCATGCAAGGCCTATGTTCTTCCCAAATTTGGGTAGAGCAAGCCTATGACTTCATCTAATATGGTCAAGCTCAGCTAGCTGCCACTCTGATTGGCTAATTTGTGTCCAAAGGCCCATTAGTCTCGGGCTGTACTGACTGAAAGAGATGAGCAGGTAACACAACGTGCTCTGCTGTTGTATTTGTGCTTGCTCATTGCTTGCTGCTGCCTGCTGCCATTGCTTTCTGCTTCTGGCAGTGTTCTGTCTCACTGCCCTACTACATCCTGAACCACCTGGAAACTGCCTGCCTCAAGTTTACCAGGAACTAAATGCCTCCATGTGATAGGCCTGCATAGCCAGCATGACATCCATGCTGAGAATCCACATTGCAAGACATCCTGCCTACACCTGAAAGTCTCCTGCCAAGATGAGAAGTTCTGGAAGTACACAGATCATCCAGAGGAGCCAGGATAAGGTCAGAGATCACCTGCCCCCTCTCCCCAGCATCCTGTGAAGCCTGGGAAGAGTCAGAAGTCTCAGAGGCCAACAAGACACCAACGGAACCCCTTGAAAGTGTCTGGGTACCATCTGAAGCTGTAGCTAGCTCTGTAAGTCAGGAGATAATATTTTGTGAACAAATACTTAAAGCGTCTTATACTTTACCAATTGCCTTCTGCCATAAGCAGAAACGAGCTTCCTTGAGTCCATATAGTGGGCAAGCAGTATGTTGACTGCAAAAACCTTCTCTTCCAGTTCAATTGGGTTTAAATGTTTATATTATTGCTAGTTATTTGTTCTAGATATAGTTTATCCTTTATGTAATGCTTTCCGTGACCATGCAAAGAACCAGTTATTATTAAAATTAGTGGTCAGGGGTGGTGAGAGTTTTGAACACCAAAATTAATAATATTATTTGGAAAAAATATTGCATCAATTAATTATGCTTCCATTACAGGGCATCACCAAGCAGAGCCTGGCTCCATGCTCTTGGCACTCACCCTTTACATATTTATAAACATTAATGAGGTCACCTCTTAAGTCTCCTCTTCTCCAAGCTAAAGAGATCCAGTAGCAAACTTAAACTTTGTATTTTTACAGGATCTATTATCCAAAATGAAGTTGAAATAAAGACTGTTATCCATAATTTCTATAAATATAGTAAGATATTTAAACTCTAGTATAAAGTCTTTCCTTGAGAGATGCATACCTTAAGGAACAATGTGAGATTACTATTCATCTGAAACAGACACAACAGAGTGAAAATAACCATAACCAGACTCATTAAGTGCAGCATTAGAAACATGAAAAGCAAAGGCTTGAAAGAAGCTTGCAGGTCCATACTAAGAAGACAATGCAACAGACAGAATGCCATTGATTTCTATTAGCTTCTGAGATTTTAACTCTGGAAACAAAAAAAGCCTTTTTCATAGAATCATAGAATCACAGAATGGCTTAGGTTGGAAGAGACCTCAAAGATCATCCAGTTCCAACCCCCCGCCATAGGCAGGGACACCTCCCACTAGATCAGGTCGCTCAAGACCTCATCCAGCCTGGCCCTGAACACATCCAGGGAGGGAGCAGACACAACCTCCCTGGGCAACCCGTTCCAGTGCCTCACCACCCTCACTGTGAAGAATTTCTTCCTAACATCCCGTTCAAATCTCCCCTCCGCCAATTTGAACCCATTCCCCCTCATCCTGTCATTACAAGACCTTGTGAATAGTCCCTCCCCAGCCCTCCTGTAGGCCCCCCTCAGATACTGATAGGCTGCTATAAGGTCTCCTTGAAGCCTTCTCTTCTGCCCACACTACAGGCCCTGTTCAAAGAAAGTGTTGCATCCTTTTGCTGGATTTGAGAATGGAAAGTTTTATTGCTCTCTAAAGGAGAATGCCAAGATACTACTTCATCCTTCACAGCTGATTCACTGATCTTGTAGGATCAGGTGATATTTGCAGACAAAGAATACAGATTTGTTTTTTTTTAAACAGTATGTCATCTCACCTATTTCTGTAGATATAATACAAACTCTTTTAATAATTGCTATGTTTAAGTCTATGTGTCTGTCTAAAAAACACATTTTAATCACTTATGTGATGTGGGCATTAATGCAAAGATCCTATGGCCTGTACCATATACAAGCTAGCTACACTGACAAACAATTCAAAGCGCTAATATACTTGTGATAACTTTAAAAAATCCTTTTGATTCACAATCATTTATCCAAACATTATCTACAGTTTCCTACTAGAACACCATCTTATTGTGTGAGAAAAAAATGCCCTTCTGAAACAACACATTTCTCAGAAGTTAAACTCACTGAAATCTGTCACTTACAGGTTCTGTCACAAATGGGTTCTGGCCTAAGTGACTAAATGTTTTAAGAGAGTTACCACTGCAGACTGCCAAACTGGTCAAATAAAAAATCCTTCAGCTTTCACTATATCTTTACAGAAAGCCTTAAAAATGGTATTAAATAGGACTTGAGACACAAGTTCTCCATCATTCATTAAATTAAAAATAGTATTAAATAGGACTTCAGAGAGAGGTTCTATATCACTAAATAAAATACTTGATGATAGGATTAAAACATGCATGATCACAGGTAAAAATCCATTTTAAAAAACACCACTTCAAATGTAATCTCTCTTTACATATAAAGCTTTGCAAATCAAGTATTTAGTCATACACCAGGTCTCACAGACTGTTTTTGTTATAAACAAACTATGGGTTCCAGACAAGCTTATTTATGAATGAATGAGTAGAGTCTTTTTTTCCTGAATACAACAGGAGACAACTGACAAAATAATGCACCTGTGCCTCTCATCATGTTCTTTAACTTTTTAGTGCATCTTTCTTAAGGGTGACACAACTGAAGGCAACGTCATGCAGTTACTACCTGAAATATGTTTTTCCTGCCTTTTGGCTTCCTTCTCTCCACTGTGCAGTCACATCAGCTGGCTCAAGATGCCCTTCAAAGATATGCTGCCAAAGATAAAGACCTACAGAAATAAAAATATGATGGAGAATTGGAATACATAGATCTTACCAACTTTACCTCCCTAGCAAATAAAAAGTATTTCTGGGAAATAAAAAAGCATAATGACTTAAGAAGTATCAGAGATTCTTACACAGTATAGATGTTGCTTCTCAAATTCCACACAATTTGGAATTATTTAAGATTAATTTTCCATAAATTTGGGCATCTAAAGACTATTGGGTTGTCCAAGTATTAGTAGATGAAAATTATACCACAATAACACTTATGTTAGCATCTCATTTTCGCTCACATATCTATTAAAAATAAGCAAATATTAATCAACATTTTAATCACACTTCTCTTATTCTTTTGTGTCACGTGTAAAATTTTTGTGATGGAATGCAGCATTGCATAACCTACCAATGTGTTCTACAATGCTACAATCCAGCTGAAACTGGAAACTTTATATTAAAACAAAAAAAAAGGTAAAATGAGAACAATAGTTAATGAGCTTGAGAAGCCCTTGGCCCCTCCACTTATGTAGAGAGGAAACTCAGTGTCTTCTACAACAGAACTTCCAAATTCATCAGTGGTGGCAATTCTGCAGTACAGAAATCGCTTTATTTCTCAGTGTAAAACACTTCCTATCACAAAGTGTGTATGTGACAGAAATAAATATTCTGGTTTAGCCAAATAAGAGGCCTTGTGTTGTACTGCAAGGCAGATTAAAAAATCAGCTGTGCTTTTCTGCCATTTGAGCTGTTTCCTCAGAACGTGAAAAACAGCCTTGAGAAAAACTGACACAAAGAAATTTAAAGTGTAACTACCCTTAGATCGCGGTTAATATAAAATGGACTAAGAGCTACCAGTTTCTTAATGCTCTTCAAGTGCAAATATTCATGTTACTTAGTGAAGTACATAAAGTTTTGCAATTAAAAAGAGAAGTGCTGTATCAGAAAGGTTATGCGATGAGTAGTAATTTATTACATCTGCTTACCAATTGCTGCTTTGCCCCAAATCTGTACTGTAAGACTGGTTTGTTCTAGGTGAGATCTTGCATTTTTTATTATCTGAAGGCTGGCTTCATATCTCTGCTGAGAAGCAACCAGTTCGTTTTTCTCGTCCCCTTCCCACGGATTCCACTCTTCATTTCCCAAGGCAACACTATCTAAGAAACCCGGAAGCGCTAATTTACATAAAAAGAACAGATTTGCAAGCTCATAGAACTGACGAATTTTTCTGGAATCCTTAATTTCAAGCAGCACTTTATAAGTCTCCCACCCCACGCCAGGCTCACCGCCTGCCCTCCCGCCGGCCGCTGCCTCTCGGACAAATGGCCGCCGCTAGCGCAAGCCTGGCCACGGTTACATGTAGGGCTTGGTCCCGACCCTGCTCTCTCCGAGAGGCTGCCTCTGTGCCCCGCCCGCCTCGGTGCTACCGAGCAGAGACGCAGGGAAACAAGGTGCTGCCCTTGGCCTGTCCCGGGCTATCCAGGCAAGGGACGAGAACGGGAGAAGGCGCCGCCGCACATACGCGCCGCGGGCACCAAGGCCTCTCTGCAGCAAGTAGCTGATGAACTGCGTCGGCCGCAGACCAAACCCGCCGCTGGCCGCAGCAAGGCCAGCCCGCCCACAGCCGGGCAGCCTGGGGCTCCTCCTCCGCCGCTCCTCTTACCTCGCGGGCCGCGCCGGTCCCGCTGCGACGGGCGAAGGGCAGATGGGCGGCGGGGCCGGAGGAAGACGCTGTAGGCCGCGTAGAGGGAGAAGAGGCCGTAAGCGACGAGCAAGGCGGAGCACAGCCGCTTGCGAGCGCCCCGCATCCCGCCCGACGCGGGCGGAAGGCCCGGCGGGGGGTGCCGCAAGGCGGAGGTGGCGAGAGCCGCGCCCGCTGGGGCGGGAGGAGCCTATTCCTGTGGCCCTGGGCGGCAGCCCTTGCTGAGTAGGCTTGGAACCGTCCCCGCTGTGACCTGTTGTGCCCCAGCAGCCCGCCTTGAGCACAGTCGTTGCCAGGCTCAGGTACCCGGAGAATGTAGGCAGGCACTTGTCTGGTAGCTGCTCGTCGCATGGAGCTGAGTACTCGCGGCCTCGTCCTGCCCCGGTGATGCTGTCGCGGGGTGCATAGGTGTGCCGGGGGCCCCAGGAATCAGCTCTCTGCAGAAGCTCTCTGCAGAGCTTCCAGAGACTTTCCAAAGTACAGGATCGATGCATACGGAAGATGGGTTCAGGAGCGCCATGAGACCACCTCTACTAGCTTGTTTGTAAATGCCATGACCCCAAAAGCGCAGTGACCTTCATGTTCCAGAAGCTGAGAAAGCCTAGAACAGTGCAGATTATGATGCAACACAGAACCCTGCAGCCTGCTCTGGATCTGAGTGTTTAGGTTTGGATAATTTTCCCCCCTGCACTAAACTGCACTACTCCTGACCTAAAATTTATTTGATGGACCTAGTTGCTTTAGCAGACCTGAAATAGGTTTGCATTAAACCCATTGGAGCTCCTAAATTTAATTAAGTTACTTATAAGCTCACAACTAGAAATCTAGGCTGATGAGCCGCAATGGCAGCGACAAATCTTTTATTTTGTCATTACTTTTTGATTGTCTGCATTAGCCTGACTCACTACTTTCTTCCAGCCCAGCTCTTATTCCTAAATGTAACCCTGAGTTCATATGAACATAGCATATTGTTGACTGGAAGAATTAGAAAGGACCTTTAAAAATCTAGTCCAAGCCCCCAGCCACAGGCAGGGACATCTTTCACTAGGATCAGGTAGCTTGAAGATTCATCCAACCTGGCCATGAACACTTCAAATGATGGGGCAACCCCAGCTTCTCTGGGCAACCTGTTCCAGAATAAAATATAGTTTTAAAAAGTCTTTTCTTGTGTCCGGAGTCTTTCAGTTTAAAACTTGCCCTGTGTTCTGTCACTACAGGCCCTGTAAAATCTTTTTCTCCATCTTTCCTATAAGACTCCTTTATATACTGAAATCTTACCCATCTGAAATCTGCATATAATGCAGATGCCTCTTGTCAGTACTAGTGGTAATCTACTGCAGGATTCCACCCTGTTACATTTCTTCCTGTTAGGCATCATGGCCACTTTGCTCTGGTAATAGTGATTTATAGTTTTATGGGGAAAATGCACTAGATAAATGCTTTTAAGACCGAGGTTCTCTCTTCTAGTTTAATGCATCTGTCTGACTGCACTGAAATGATAGAAATTTTGGGAAGATCAGATACATGACATCTATAGTGACTGATTTAAGATAAACTTTTCAGCTTTATCTGCAGTCTGTTTTCTTGACTGCATCAGCAACTTGGGTCCATGTGTTGAGCTGTAAAAAGACTACAAAACATGAATTTGACCTAATTGATGTTTATAAACATGTAAAGGGTGAGTGCAAAGAGGATAGAGCCAGGCTGTGTTTGGCGATGCCGAATGACAGGACAAGGGGCAATGGGCATACCTGTGTGATCTGGTATAGGTGATCCTGCTCTGGCAGGGAATTTGGACTGGATGATCTTTGAAGGTCCTTTCCAGCCCCTACCATTCTGTGATTCCATGATAATATGATAATGAAATTATGATAACCACAGAACTAAAAGAAAAGAATAGAAATTAATTAAGGGCAAAGAAGAAAGTAAAATGTTAAATCATTTGGGAACACAGCAGCTTCACTGCTTTGAATGATTCTCTCCACATAGATGTAGTTAATTTTTACAAAAGTTACAGCAGAAGCTTGGAAAATGATTAATCTAAGAAGAGTTTGGGTTATAGACTGTTTCATGGTATTTTAAAAGTCTTCACTTTAATGTGTACATTTCAATATAAAATGCAGAAAGCAAATGTGATTTCAAACAGTAGTGATCATTGCTCAGTGTGGCTTTCACTAGAGTCATGATACAGTTGTCTTACAACAGAGGTGAATGGCTTTACCAACTGAAATGAGGCAATACCAACCAAAGTCTAAGAACAACTGTAGTAGAAGGCAGCGTCTGATCATTTGGGAAGAACTTCAGAAGCAGAAGTGAAAACATGTGTGAGAAGGAAAGCACACACTCCCTAAGCATAATATCTTAATCTTACATTTCATACCCATATTCATTAATTGTATGCTTTGCAAGTTGCACTGATCACCTGAAGAACCTGAAAGTGTTCAAGTCCATGAGACCCGACGGGATACACCCATGGGTACTGAGAGAACTGGCAGATGGGGTTGCTAAACCCCTCTCTATTATATTCCAAAAGTCCTGGCAGTCTGGTGAAGTCCCCACTGACTGGAAAAGGGGAAACATAACTCCCATTTTCAAAAAGGGTAGGAAGAAAGAGCCAGGGAACTACAAGCCAGTCAGTCTCACCTCTGTGCCTGGTAAGATCATGGAGCAGATCCTCCTGGAGGCACTACTGAGACAGGAGAATAGTGAAGAGGTGATTTGGTCCAATCAGCATGGCTTCACCAAGGGCAGATCCTGCCTGACAGACCTGGTGGCCTTCTATGAACAGGTCACAACATTAATAGATGAGGAGTGAGCAACTGATGTAATTTACCTGGAGCTGAGCAAAGCCTTTGACACTGTCCCACACCACATCCTGGTCTCCAAGCTGGCGAGACATGGGTGCGATGGGTGGACCACCAGATGGATAAAGAACTGGCCTGATAGCCGCACCCAAAGAGTGGCTGTCAATGAGTCCATATCCAAGTGGAGGCCAGTGACAAGCAGAGTCCCTCAGGGATCAGTCCTGGGACCAGTCTTGTTCAACATCTTTGTGGGTGACATGGACAGAGGCATTGAGTGCACCCTCAGCAAGTTTGCTGATGACACCAAGCTGTGTGGTGCAGCAGACATGCTGGAGGGCAGGGATGGCATCCAGAGGGACCTGGACAGGCTGCAGAGTTGGGCACAAGCCAGCCTCATGAGGTTCAACAAGGCCAAGTACAAGTCCTGCATCTGGGTCAAGGCAATCCCAAGCACAAATACAGGCTGGGCAGTGACTGGCTGGAGAGCAGCCCTGAGGAGAGGGACTTGGGGGTGCTGGTGGAGGAGAAGCTGAACATGAGGCAGCAGTGTGCACTTGCAGCCCAGAAAGCCAACCAGATCCTGGGCTGCATCAGGAGAAGTGTGGCCAGCAGGTCGAGGGAGGTGATTCTCCCCCTCTACTCTGCCCTGGTGAGACCCCACCTGGAGTACTGCATCCAGTTCTGGAGCCCCTATTACAAGAGGGATGTGGACATGCTGGAGCATGTCCAGAGAAGGGCCACGAGGATGATCAGAGGGCTGGAGCACCTCTCCTATGAGGACAGACTGAAAGAGTTGGGGCTGTTCAGTCTGGAGAAGAGGAGGCTCCGAGGTGACCTTATTGTGGCCTTCCAGTATCTGAAGGAGGCCTACAGAAAAGCTGGGGAGGGACTTTTTCGGATATCAGGTAGTGACAGTAGTAGGGGGAATGGAACAAATCTAGAGGTGGGGAGATTCAGATTGGATGTGAGGAGGAAGTTCTTCACCACGAGAATGGTGAGGCTCTAGAACGGGTTACCCAGGGGGGTGGTTGCAGCCACTTCCCTGGAGGTGTTTAAGGCAAGGCTGGATGAGGCTCTGTCCAGCCTAATCTAGGGCAGGGTGTCCCTGCCCATGGCAGGGGAGTTTGAACTAGATGATCCTTTTGGTCCCTTCCAACCCTGACTGATTCTATGAGTCTATGATTTCATAGACAAAACAGGGTGGAGAAAGCCATACATAATGTTTAAAAAGCATATTAATTTTATAAAAAGAATTTTGGCTTCTGTTGAAAATATCCAGTCAGTTCAGGACAGACTTAGGTAAATGGTTTTCCTATAATACAACCTCAAATTACATAGAAATTTGTGGTGTTTCAGAGTGTATTTAGTGTTAAGAATGTACTAAGGGGAGGTTGGAGGATGGACTGTGCTGGTTTGAATTGGAGAATTTGAGTGAGAAATTAGACTATTGGCTGAGAGAGGAAAACAGTGTGTCACTTCACCAGAGCTTTACTGAGAAAGAAAAAAAAATGGTTTCAAAAAAGTAACCCAAACATAGATAGTCAGATGGTTTCAGGCCTTGCTTGGCTGCGGCTGCTCTTTGCATGGTTCCTTTGTCTTTTGTAGCTGATTCTTAATAATTCTACTAACTTCTTTCCTACTACTAATCCCCCTTGATGATCTACCTCAGCTTATCTGCAACATCAACAGGTGGTGAGATAAGATTGGGGAAGGGGGGAAAGGTGGTAGGGGGTGGTTGGTTACCCCTCTAGGGTATTTTCATCTTTGAGAGGGCTGTGGTGTTTCTGTATTACTTTTTCACTGTATATATATTTGTAAATATCTGTTATACATTGTAAATATCTGCTTGTATATTGTGCATAGCTGTAAATATAAAGCTTCATTTATCAACTTCCAGTGTTCTGAGTCCTAGCTGGGGTTTATATCAAAAGGTGGGGGGGCAGGTAACTGCTAAACCACCACATGGACTTAAAAGAATGTCTTAGAGTAGCACATTTGCCTAGGGACTGTAAAGGTGAGACTTGTAGGGACTTAAAGTGGGAAGGGCCACCTTACCTCTGGAGATCCCTGAACTCATGTGAAACCATGGCAGCAGATACCAAACTGAGGAAATGCCTGTACCTCATATGTGGTGTCTTGAGGGAGTGGGCTACAAAGCCCTTCCAAGTACTACTTCCTAGTACTTTATAACAAATTTAAGAGATGTTGTAGATTACCTAAGTGTTATATCACAAGAAGGGAGGAAAGATCAAAAGCTTCACTGATTTCTTAGACTTCTGTGTAAAAAAAAAATTCTATCTCCTAGATGATGCTAAGAAGCAGATGTGTCTTATACTTTAGAAGAAGGTGAAAAGCCCAGCAGCAGCAGCTAATGAAACTCGGAAAAATTCTGAACGAAGATGTGGTGCATCAGGAAACAGATTATTTCCTAGTTCTCAGAGAGTTTGCTGTGTGATTTTGCAGCAAATTATCTTGTCTCATGGTGCTGTAACTGACTCCTTGTGAAATATTTGTAGCTGAACTGGGAGTGTTATGAAACCTGGTTAATATAAAATAGCTGAAGTTTTCCTTGAATGACAGGTACTCAGTAAAGTCAGGAAGACTTGTGACAAAAAGAAAAGATCTACTGCTCAAAGTATTTGTTATTAAATAGATTATTCTGTAGTTAAATATTACATGAAAACATTCTCTAGTTAAACAAGTTCTTTATGATGTAAGCAAAATACAGAGGAAAGATGTATCATCATGTTCAATAACTTTCTTCAGAGGCAGAAAAAAAGAACAAAGAAGTGTCAAGTACATTCAGTAAAATGCTTATTCTGTTTAAGATTTCATTATAAGACATTAAAATTAACCTGCAGTTTCAAAACTAAGATTATGAGTGTAGCTGGAAGACTAAGTCACAATATATGCTGCTGTGCATCAGGTAATTTGACGAAGGGGTTCTAAAACCAAGATTTTTTTTCTCTGAAAAAGTGTATTTTTTTCCCCCTGTACACATGTGGTGGTTTTAGAGTTAATACACTGTAGCTTCATTCAAAAATTGAAATAAAGAATTGTACTGGATACAGAAGAACAATGACAGGTAAGTCTATATCATGCCATTCGTTTGCTGTTCAGGATTAAAGTCTGCTACATTAAAAAATCCTTTCCTTTTGCCTCTCTGCCTCCTGCTTCTCACTCTTGCCCTTCGCTTCTCTGCTCTGTCTGACTTCTGTATTAATCTTGGCTGAGTAGTTGGGGCCTTTCTGGTTTTCTCTTGGGGCAGGGTTGGAGGGAAAAGGTGGTAGTGGTTATCCCCTTCTCAGCTTTGTCCAGGGGGGATTTCTGTGTTATTTCTCAAATAAAAATAATCATAAATATATGTAAATGTATTTTATATATATACACATTGTATTATATTCATTTAGACCTTAACTTGCTGTAAATATATAACTTCATCTGCTTTCAAGCCTTCTGAGCTAGTCTGGTGATTTTATTATTTTAAACCCACCACAACATATTATCATTAAAGCAATATTTTATGGTGCTTATTTTTACTAGTCATGACTCCCTACAATAATTTCTTTGGTCTCTGTTACAACTTCTAGCCAAATGTCTAGACAAAGTTAAATGCTGTGGCATTACTGGTCTTATTCTCTGTTTATTGACTGTTGGGTTAGAATTGGTTGAGAAATGTCACTGGGGAGTTCTGAAAAACTGTACTGACCAACATGTGGTGTACAGAGAGCTGAACAGGGCTTTAGAGCACAGCTAGGAATGAAAGAAAGTGTCAGATATCTAGCCAGAACATGGAATGAAGACAGTTGGTGCCACGATCGCTGCAGAAAGACTTTGAGATCTAACTATAGCTCTGTTTCTCCTGTTTCCATCAGTTAAGAAGTTTGCAGGGGTTTCTACTGCCACCTCGAGAGCGTAGTAGGTTACTTTTTTCTTTTGCATATCCTTTGAGTCCTACTAGGCTGCACCTTACTAGGCTGAAAAGTCTGCAGGAGGCAATTAAGATGTGAAGCGAGAGAGGGCCTCTGCAGATTACAGCTGGACTTCTGCAGAGGTTCTCCTCTGGATAAGTCTTTTGTGACAAGGGAGGTAACAGCCCCTAGTGCTTGTTACTGCTCATTTAATATAAATACTTCATTCTGCTGGCTCTGGTTTGTATGAGTACACCCTGACATCATCCTTCAGGCTGCATCGGGCTCAGGTCAACTTCACTTTTGCCTGAAACTAATTACAGTGGTTGAACTGTCATCTCAATGGGGTGATTGCCTGAGACAGAGAAGTAATGGTAAGGAACTGCTGATGGTGGTGAAAAATTTAAGGCAGGAACCTTTTCTTCCCCCCGGTATATTTACATTAGTGAGAGGGTGTCCACCAGTTTCTTAATTTAGAGAAAAGCAGCCTTTTCCTGAGAAACTCATGCACTGCATGAGTATCCAAATAAAGTGTTTTCTTTTCAGTCTAACAAAATGACTAAACCACCTGTCACGTTTAGTTGTTTCTCTCAAAACTTACCTGTCTGAAGATGGTTTTATATATATTAAAGTTTTTTCTCCTGTGCAGCTTGTATTACATGTAGAGTATCTCCAGGTTGTTGTCTGTAGAGAGTATTCTATTCTATTCTATTCTATTCTATTCTATTCTATTCTATTCTATTCTATTCTATTCTATTCTATTCTATTCTATTTGATTCTATTCTATTCGATTCGATTAGATTCAATTCGATTTCTATTCTATCATATCCTGTCCCATTGAAGCATAAACTAATTCACAATACTGTGGCTCCTCCTGTAACACAAAGAAGGTACTTAGAGCTGCTGTTTCCTAGGATATTTCAAGTCTTACACATTTTTTGGTACCTGTGTAAGGTCTAGGTTAGACCTGTCCAACAACTCAAATGGCTACCTTCATGCCTACCTTCAACCACATCCTCCTTGTTCCCATAACTGTTGTGTATCCAGTATTTTGTTACATTTATATATAATAAAGGAAGGTAGCAAAGTCAGTTCCCCTCTCTTTTAAGACTTCTGTGGATGTTCCCACCCAGACAAAAGTTTTATGGTGCGTTTGCTCTTGCAATATGTTGATTACTTCCTCTTAAAAACTTGCTTTCACAATATTTTACAATCTTAAGTACAATATAAGACATATAAAGGTGCTCTATATATGTATTTAATCTGAACAATTGTGGCTTTGTCATTAGTTGGGACTATAATAATTTATCCCCGCCCCAGTCTTGCTTTGAGTAGTATAAAGACATATATTTGTATGTCACATTCATCTAACAGGTTGCAAGGGAAAGAACTGATTCTTATAGGAAGAGCTGTATTTTAAAATAAAACTGCATTAGCATGTCATGCTGTGGTGAGAGTCACTGTGAGTTTCTGTATTGCATGGCTTACATGGGAAAGAAGGGGTCATTTAGAGTGTTATCTGAGGTGGTTTTGGTGCCACTTAATTTTTTTTTAATTGCTATTTATTTAAAAAATCATTCCTAGAAGGCAAGCAATGTAATTTCCCATGGAGGAGTTCTAGAGGTGTGGTTTGTGTTTCTCTCTGGCACATGAATGGTTGTGCTTCTGGCACTTGATTACACATTGATATTCATGTGTGGCCCTCATTTACATGGCAGTAACATAAGTGATAAGGGAAGGAACATAGAGCACTTGACAAACAGCAGCAGCGTATGACCTGTGTGAACAATTCAGATGAGCTGCAGGTTATGCACTTCCTGTGTCCAGGGGCTTATCAGGAGACAGGACAGGTCTATGTGAAAGCTGTTCTGTCTCAAAAGCTTGTAGGCTTGGGCATCATGGATGTGCAGTGTTGATTTGGAGATTTCAGTTAGCTGTAAATGGAGAAATAATTCACAAAATTGACTGATTTGTGAAACTGCATGCATATCTAGCTTGGAACTTGGTTAAAGTTTCTGGATTTTTCACTAAATACTTTGGCTGATGAGTTTAATACTGAAGACATAAACCTATTCTTATGGCCAAGTTCTTAAATAAAAAAAGGCATAAAATCTATTTAGAGCAATGAATTTCTTAGAAGCTGGAGGAGGGCTCAAATGGTAAGCAATGGATTTCGGTCTTCAGGAAAGCAGACTTCTGCTTGATGTTAGTAAACAGAATCAGCAGGGAAGCTGCTACAATGCAGAAAAAAAGCCTCACTGTGGCAGGGTAATTCTTAAGTAAAACAAACTAAGCTCTTGGAAACAATATGTCTTCTTGTGCAGGAAGACTGTAAAATTCAGCAAAAGGCCTTCATGCCTAAAAAGCAAATACACACGAACTAAAAATCAAAGGAGGTTCACTCAAGAAGTAGTAATTTTGTGCCTGGCTAGTGCTTGGTAATGAGAAAATTACATGTGGATCCATACCAAGGACTACACTGTTTGGTTTCTTTATTAGTGACTTGAATGATGAGACAGCAAATTTGCAGATGCTACTAATCTGGGCAAAAGGGTGAGTGGCATGGTGAACTTTCAGTCTAGAGAGATCCTGAGAAGATTGTGAACTTGGCCAACATAAATCTTGCAAAGCTTAATAAAGAGGAAGTGCAAAATTTCACACTGAGGATTGATTAGCCCTGTGAGTAAAGACAGGGTACGGGCCAGGAACAGTCAGAACAACCTTGGTGTTACAGTAGATGCCAAATTGACTGTCAGTCAACTGTATGTTTTCCTGCATACTGGACAGCTCCAGGGGAAAAGTGACCAGCAAATCCAGGGATGTCATACATCTTCTTAACAGTGATAGAACCACAGCTGTACCTGCTCATGAAGGATGCTGAGAAGCTGGAGGGTCTAGTGGAGGGCTATGGAGAGGCAAGTACATGAGCCAATTTAAAAAAAAAAAAATAGGAGGGGTTAGGGAGATGAAATTGTCTAGTTCGGCAGAAAGGATTATAAAGGGAAATTTAATAGAAGCCTACAACGATTTGAAAGGCAGTTACAAAGATGATGGAGCCAGACAGAATGTTCATGGTACTTGCACATTACTCAAAGAAGGTGAGAAAGCCACAAACTGCAGCATAGGATGTCTGAGCAGACATTAAGATAAAGACATTAGAAGGGTACCACAGTCTTAATCCTTTGAAATTTTCAAGGCTTATCTGGGTTAAGTCCTGGCTGATACTATGTTGGTAATAGTCCTGCTCTAAGTTGGAGACAGAACTAGAGAACTCCACAGGTACTTTCCTACCAAGGTTTCTATGATTCTTCACTCCAGTGTTTCTCATTATTTTGAGATGAGTGTTATGATTATTAATAACTGCATATGAATTATTAGTAATATTTAATTAANAACCCCGCCTATACTCACGGACGTGATAGGTACGGAATGTCCCAAGGAAGAGGAGGAAGAAAGAGTTTGCCTTGCCGCTGCTGTAGGCTGCAATGTAGGCTGCAATGCAGGCTGCAAACACGTGGCCACTGTGAAAGAGGTGCGAATAGATGTCCGATCCCGGCAAGAAGCAGCAGGAAAAGAAGCAAAAGCTCTAAATCACTCTTCCTTAAATACACTATTTTGAAGGGTGAAACTGGCCAACGGGCATTAGTGTCCCTTGTTGTGGCCAATGAATTCAAAGTCCTGCGCCTAGGTGTCCACCCTAGCACTTGAGGGACAGCACAAGACACCTGACTTGGTCATGTGCCACGGGGCTCTCGGACCAAACTCTCATTGCCTGTTCAATCCTGCAACTCCCAGAACCTTGTAGGAGGAGAAGAGCAGGGGTACAAACCAGTTTGGGCAGGATTTATGCCCTACCAGGACAATAAGTCATGTAGGAAATGCTCAAGATTCAGTTTTTGCTGTTTTAAAATCCAGCCCTCCTAAAGATGTGTTAGAAGACACATATTTGGAGAAGGACTCTAAGAGCAAGTCATTCTGAATTATTATTAAAGTGTTAAGCACAGCTTAAATTTCAAGGAGCAACTCCTTGTCCTTGTGGCAGTTGGTTGTTCTTACATGGTGACGTCTGATTTAACATTTCTTTAATGGCACTAGGAATGACAGTTTTGCAGTTTGAGGGAAGAAGAAGAATTAGCTAACTGGTCAGAATCTGATGTTGCTGGAACATGATTTCACTCCCACGAAGACAATTACAGAGGTTGCATATATGGCATTGTGTCTTTCCCAAGACTTAACTGCCAAAATTGGGATGAATCAAAGCTTATTGGGACCTGAACATGGGCTAACAGAGTTGTGGTTTTGCTGGTCTCAAGCATGAGTGCAGGACTTTGTTGTAAAGATTTCATTTAATTTCACTCATCTTGATTTAAGTATGCCTGGTCTCTGACTGGAATGAAACTAAATTGGAAAAAGTTAGGTGTTCCAGGACTCTCTGATACTTATTTTACACATCCTATTTGAGTTATTGTCTTTACATTTAGATCAGAATCTTCTGAACCAGATCTGATCTGAAACATAACCTTCCTTATGCTTCTTCCAATTCTTGCAAATCTTGCTTACTGGTCTAAGAACCAAAATTGCTGTTTGACTCATTTTAGTTTTCTCCAAAGGATGCCAACAGCAGAGACTGGAGACCTTTCCTGGGAAGTGAGCAGCCTCATGAATGGAAATCTGTTTTGCTAGTCTGTTCCATGTCTTCTCACTTGTGTTCAAAGGTCAGAGCTATCATTGTGAGTTCTTCATGATGAACAGTTTATGACTAATGTTTTATGTGGTTACACATAAGTCCATTATACTATATAATCTTTACAGGAGATAATATTTTATCACCAAATGTGGAAGACAACACTTCATTCACTAATCACTCCATGATTCTATGATTCTAAAACGTGACAAAGAGCACAACATCAAGGAGTGCTATCATAACTGCTGTGGTTTAAGGAATGAAGTACTATATCAAATGGATATTTTTCCTGATCAATGTGAAATATAGAAAAGAAACCTGCTTTTAAAGACCACGCTGGTGAATTAATCTCTGGAGCAAATACTATAATTGAAA
The DNA here is from genome assembly GCA_013396835.1 of Psilopogon haemacephalus. Taxonomy (NCBI): domain Eukaryota; kingdom Metazoa; phylum Chordata; class Aves; order Piciformes; family Megalaimidae; genus Psilopogon; species Psilopogon haemacephalus. The sequence goes on from VWZI01007018.1 coordinate 708,599, forward strand.
TAACGTCTCCTGTGTCTGAAAGAATATAGCTCCAAATGTAAATATAGACACGTTTGAATGTAGCCACATTTACAGAATGAAGCGTGATGATGTACTCTCCACTGCTGTTTACTGTGCAATCAACCTTTCAACAAATGTAATTAGAATAAAAGCTTTGGGAGTACTGAGCATTTAGAGACCTTGGACTAGATCTGCAGCAGAGGTCAAGCTTCACTTTCTTCATAAGGAGAAATTGATGGTTTGGTCCATGTTTGAGCATGAAGTGAAAAAGCTTTACCTTTATGCCTTGTCATTTACAGAAACCACATTAGAGCTTAAAGGGAGATTCTGGTACCCAGTGCTGGTATAGAAATTATGCCACACCTAACCGTTAGTTCTTTATAGAGCCTGCTCTAGGTGTAGGCAGAACTGAGTTTTGTTGACCCCAGGAAGAGGACAGAATAACAAAGAAATGAACTCTGCATTATCAGAAGACTGGTTACTATACTAGGTTCCCAAAACAGACTCAGGTTCCAACTCAAATGTGCACTTTGGTCTCCAGGAATGGTGCTGGGTTTTGTGCATCTTGCCTTTCTATTAATAAGTATTTTGAAAAATGGTGTAATCCTGACAGCTGTTGGGAAGGAAAATGAAAAGGAGAGTAGTTGGGCACCATATTAATTCTTCAGCTCTGGACAGGTTGCTGTCTGCACAATCTCTCACTGCAGTGGAGTACAGCCTGATGCTGACAGATCACTGTCCATGTCTCATTTTATCAGCTGATTAGAAATTATGCTCCTTCACTATGATAATGTTAGGCAAACACATAGCCAGGACAATATATTATATGTCAGTGTTGCTGACATGTTGAGATTTGGCTGTTGCTGTGAGACTTGGCAGTATACTTGAGAATGTGACTTCATCACCTGGGTGTTGGCTTTGGCTGTGACTGATGTCCAGCTTGGTCCTTTGTCCCAGGCTGTTAAGGGTTAACTCCTTCTGGGGATGCCAGGTCCATCTGACCCCTCCCTGGGGATGGTATGAACCCCAGATCTGGTGGTCTGGAGGTGCAATGGTTAGCCCATTCCCACTTCCTGTCTTGGACTTCTATAGAAACAGAGGAACTTCCTGGTTCTTTCTGCCTTGCCTCACCTGACAGCATCACCTTGTTCCTGCTACTCCTGCTTTGCCACGTGGCCAGCCAACCATGTGGTGGAACAACGACCTCCTGAATCTACCTCCATTCCTTGGCGTCAATCTGGTTTTGTATATATTTTCTATCTTCTGTCCCTTCCCTATACCTCTTTGTAACTCCCCTTACCTTAAATCCTGTTTATTCATTGTTAAAGTTTTTCCTTCCAACTTCCAATTTAGACTAAGACTATTCTTTGGGTGTTTTACCCCTTTTCAGTCTCTATATCTAATTCTTTCCAAAGGGGGGATCCTATTTATGTTATTGTTCTGTTAGAATCATAGACTCATAGAATGAGTCAGGGTTGGAAGGGACCACACGGATCATCTAGTTCCAACTCCCCTGCCATGGGCAGAGACACCCTACCCTAGATTAGGCTGGACACAGCCTCATCCAGCCTGGCCTTAAACACCTCCAGGGAAGTGGCCTCAGACATCTCCCTCGGCAACCCATTCAAGGGCTTCACCACTCATTGTGAAGAACTTCCTCCTCACATCCAATCTGAATCTCCCCACCTCCAGCTTTGCACCATTCCCCCTATTACTGTCACTACCTGATAGCCTAAAAAGTCCCTCCCCAGCTTTTCTGTAGGCCTCCTTCAGATACTGGAAGGCCACAATAAGGTCACCTCGGAGCCTACTCTTCTCCAGACTGAACAGCCCCAACTCTTTCAGTCTGTCCTCATACCAGCCCTTCTGATCATCCTCATGGCCCTTCTCTGGACATGCTCCTCTTGTAATAGGGGCTCCAGAACTGGATGCAGTACTCCAGGTGGGGTCTCACCAAGGTAGAGTAGAGGAGGAGAATCACCTCCCTCAACCTGCTGGCCACACTTCTCCTGATGCAGCCCAGGATCTGGTTGGCATTCTGGGCTGCAAGTGCACACTGCTGGCTCATGTTGAGCTTCTTGTCCACCAGCACCCCCAAGTCCCTCTCCTCAGGGCTGCTCTCCAGCCAGTCACTGCCCAGCCTGTATTTGTGCTTGGGATTGCCTTGACCCAGATGCAGGACTTGTACTTGGCCTTGTTGAACCTCATGAGGTTGGCTTGTGCCCAACTCTCCAGCCTGTCCAGGTCCTTCTGGATGCCATCCCTGCCCTCCAGCATGTCTGCTGCACCACACAGCTTGGTGTCATCAGCAAACTTGCTGAGGGTGCACTCAATGCCTTTGTCCATGTTCCCCACAAAGATGTTGAACGAGACTGGTCCCAGGACTGATCCCTGAGGGACTCTGCTTGTCACTGGTCTCTACTTGGACATGGACCCATGGACAGCCACTCTCTGGTTGTGTCCATCAAGCCAGTTCTTTATCCATCTGGTGGTCCACCCATCAAACCCATGTTTCACCAGCTTGGAGACCGGGATGTGGTGTGGGACAGTGTCAAAGGCTTTGCTCAGCTCCAGGTAAATTACATCAGTTGCTCACTCCTCATCTATTAATGTTGTGACCTGTTCATAGAAGGCCACCAGGTTTGTCAGGCAGGATCTGCCCTTGGTGAAGCCATGCTGATTGGACCCAGTCACCTCTTTGCTATTTTCCTGTCTCAGTAGTGCCTCCAGGAGGATCTGCTCCATGACCTTACCAGGCACAGAGGTGAGACTGACTGGCTTGTAGTTCCCTGGCTCTTCCTTCCTACTCTTTTTGAAAATGGGAGTTATGTTTCCCCTTTTCCAGTCAGTGGGGACTTCACCAGACTGCCAGGAATTTTGGACTTAGGCTTTGAGTCTCTGGAAAGCTTAAACCAGAATACACAGGCTATCAAATGGATGGTTATGTAACATGCAGATGTTGTGCCATCTATAGTCTAATTGATGTGCAGAATTTCATCATGGTCAAGGTGTATTACATATTCAGCATGTTTACACTACTGTGGTATCATAAAGTTCATGGAAGCCAATTTTTATACTGCTTTCTTAGGAAGTTAGGAAAATCTTGTTGTAATGCCCAGATACAATTACCAGGAGAAGGTACTTCTCTTCTTTGGGGAAAGCAGCCATAACCTTACTATTTTTAAAATGCTGTGTTACATTGTGATAGAGTTAACAAACAAGCAGAAATAAAAATACAGAGAAAGAAAATGATAATACATCGTATAGTTAGAATGTCAAAGATCAGAACATAGAAGTAAGGACTTATAACCTGTAGATCAATAAAAGATGTTTATATGCTTGATTCGGAACAGAAAACCATGAAAGTATCCTAAGGGGTAGATCTTGATCTCATGATTCAACAAGATGAAACTGTACTATTACAATCTGTTACAGGCTCAGGAGGTGTGTTGTTCCTCCGTGACTGCCTGTGATCATAATGCTCCTGCTACTCCCACTGGTGTTTTCTGCCAGCATGCTTCACAGGCTCTCTCTCTTAGGACATAAAGACTTATGATCTTCTTTCAGGCCTTCTTTTTAATCTAGTGATAATGCAGAAAAAAATTGAGGTGAAGCAAACCAAACTTCTCTTTTTCCTTGAGTGTGGTGGCTTCATTCTTTTTTTTTTTTTTTGGTAGCTGGGCTAGCTACAAAGAAGTTACAGTCACAGCTCTATCTGGGTTTTATGTTAGTGGTCAGCCTGAAGGTGGTTTAAGTGAATCTTGTTTATTTCCCACTGCATAAATGTTAAGAAGACAAAAGGAGTTAGTAACTGCTTCTTAGCTGAGAGGCAACAGCTTTCAGTGGAAGAAAGCTGTGGTTTTTTTTGAACACTACCTCATCTCTTTTTTTGCCATGTGAGAATTACCTAAGGAAATGCAGCTGTGCCCTTCTTATGTATGCAGTCTAAATAAACTTCTTTGTATCTATTTTATCTTCTTAATTTATGGTTTTTTTTCTACAAGATGTGGAAATAATGGAAGCTTTAGGCTTTCTGAATATATCCCAGCAGGAAGTGAGTTAAAACAACTATAGAAGAAGCTAATTATGAAAGCTGTAACAACTATGATTTTATGTTTGGAAGCCACTTTTTTATTTTTGAGCATCCAATTTTTCCCGTTGATCTCTTCCATCCCACTGAAAGATTTTAATTATGTTGTGCATTCTTTTAGAGTCCTTGGACAGATAGTAAATGGAAGACTGTTAAAGCTGCTCTTCAGCTTCAGAACTCGGAAACCGAATACAAATCTGTGATTAAATTAATTTGTTCTTATTTTCAGCGATTTGTGATTCTCTTACTATTGGCCACTTGCATGATCTGCCATCTACTGTTGCTTCCAAAGTGCCTTACTTTGCCTCCAGACGGTCTGGCTGTGTGCTAGCCTGAGAAATGGAAAGCCTGCTTTTAGCAGGGTAATTTATTCTTTGTTCAGATGGAATGTCAAGATACGTTATCTTTGCTTATCACCCTTTCAGATATACACTGTCACAAGACAACAAATCAAAGTGACTCCAGTGTTTATGTTCTGAATAGCATCTATTTATGCAATCTCACAGTTCCCTAATGATTAAGTAACTTATTGGGGGAAGTAAAACTATTTAAATCAGAACTGAATGTTTATAATTTTATATGGGGGCTCTGCCTGTCTTCTCTGTTCATCAAGTAGAGCATGCTCTAACAACAGGCCAACTCTGTTCTCCTATTAAAGGTGCTTAGGCTTCCTGGCACAATGAAGGCAGTGATTCTTTAACACTGCATCTTTGCACTGGCCAGAGGTAACAGCATCACTTCTCTGCAAGGACCTCATGGGTTCTGCTGTGACACTTGTCACTCAGGCTTTATTGTTAAGAAGATCTGATTGAACGAAGTCATCTACCACATTTCCAACAGTTTAAGACTTTTTTTGCTACATCTCTGTGCCAGCCTCATTACAGACTTCAGGAAATGGCAAAATTGCACGTGTCCAAATAATCAACATTTTCAGTTTTCTTAATATGAAGTCCTGTTCTGGTCCTCTGTGAATATTACATGTCTGCTCCAGAGTGAGATTCTAACTCACCACCTACTGTCATAAGAAGGTAAAATCCAGAGCAGCACACTGGGCAATCTCTGAATATGCCATCCTGAGGTGAAGAAAGCTCAAACAATTCAATTGTACTATTCTTCTTTTTAGAGGGAATTACACAGCCAGCACTTAACACCCTCCGGAACAGGATGAGAGTAAAAGTATTTGTGCACGAATTTCTAAGTCACATGCAGAGGGTAGTGGTCAACGACTCCAAGTCCAGATGGAGATCTGTGACAAATGATGTCCCTCAGGTGTCTGTACAGGGACCAGTACTGCTTAATACTTTTATTGATGATATAGACAGTAGGATTGAGTGCACCATCAGCACGTCTGCAGGTGACACCAAGCTGAGTGTCAAGGTGAGACCTCACCTGGAGTACTGCATCCAGTTCTGGAGCCACTATTACAAGAGGATGTGCTGGAATGTATCCAGAGAAGGACCACGAGGATGATCAGAGGGCTGGACCACCTCTCCTATGAGGAGAGACTCGGAGAGTTGGGGCTGTTCAGTCTGGAGAGGAGAAGGCTCCGAGGTGACTTTATTGTGGCCTTCCAGTATCTTAAGGGGGCCTATAAGAAAGCTGGGGAGGGACTTTTTAGGATGTTGGGTAGTGACAAGACTGGGAGGAATGGAACAAAGTTAGAAATTGGTAGATTCAGACTGGATGTTAGGAAGAAGTTCTTCACCATGAGAGTGGTGAGACCCTGGAGCAGGTTGCCCAGGGAGGTGGTGGAAGTCCCATCCCTGGACGTGTTTAAGGCCAGGCTGGATGAAGCTCTAGACAGCCTGATCAAGTGTGAGGTGTCCCTGCCCATGGTAGAGGGGTTGGAACTAGGTGATCCTTGTGGTTACTTCCAACCCTCACTGATTCTATGATTCTATGAGTGGTGCTGGTGATATGTCAGAGGGACAGGATGGCATCCAGAAGGACCTGGACAAGCTGGAGAGGTGAGCTCAAGTGAACTTCATGAGGTTCAACAAGAGTTCAGAGTTCTGCACCTGGGCCAGAACAATCCTCATTATCAATAGAGATTGGGAGATGAGGTGATAGAAAGCAGCCCTGTGGGAAAGGACTTGGGAGTGCTGATAGACGGGAAGCTGGACATGAGTAGACAGTGTGAGCTTGCAGCTCAGAAGGCCAATGGCTTCTGGCTACATCAGAAGATGTGTGGCCAGCAGATCCAGAGAGGTGATTCTGCCACTCCACTCACCTGGAGTAGTACAGCCAGGTCTTGTGCTGTCAACATGAGAAGGACATGGACCTGATGGAGGTCCATGAAAATAATCAGGAGGTTGGAGCATCTCTGCTGTGAAGACAGGCTGAGGGAGCTGAGGGTTTTCAGCTTGGAGAAGAGGAGGGTCCAGGGAGACCTAACAGCAGCCTTCCAGTACCTGAAGGGGGCCTTGTGGCAGAGCAGGGCACTGCCCCACGGGAGGTTTAAATGAGGTGTGAACTGTGGTGTGGCGGGGCACTACCCCACTGGAGGTTTGAATGGGGTATGAACTTTGGCAGGGCACACCCCAGTCCACTGCCCCACCAAAGGTGTGAATGGGGCAGGAAACGGTCTTCCTCTCTCCCCACCTGTCACGGAGGCTTAGTACAATAGGTGTGAAGTGCCTTCTCCCACCCTCCGTGGGCTTGAACAGGGAGGCAACAGATCACCTCAGTATATATATGGCAGCTGGACAGATTGCAGCAGGACTTGCAAGGACTTGCTTGGACTTGCAAGGACTTGCTCGGACCTTCACTGGGACTTCACTGGGACTTGCACTGGGACCTGCACGGACCTGAACACGGACCTGGAGACACGAACCTCGCACGGACTTTGTAAGTAGGGCAAAGCTGTTTCATGCACAAACCTTTCCATTCTTCCTGATTTTTTCCTGAATTACAAGAAAGGAATCCTCGTGAAGATTTTTCCTGACTGAATTAGAACCCAAACTTAAACTAATCTACACACAGATTGTGGGTGGGGCTTTTGGAAATTATAAAAGCTACATAACTTATAATTTCAGCCTCTTCAATCGCCCCCAATCAATACAGGCCTACAAGAAGGATGGAGAGAGACTGTTTTATAATGGCCTGTAGTGACAGGACAAGGGGCAATGGTTTTTAAATGAGAGAAGAGTAGAGTTAGGTTGGATATGAGGAGGAAATTCTTTACTGTGAAGGTAAACTGGAACTGGTTGCCCAGGGAGGTAGCTGACAGCTTGATGGGGTTCTGGCCACACTAATATGATGGAGGATGTCCCACCTCACTGCAGGGTGGCTGGACTAGTGACCGTTGGAGGTCACTTTCAACCTAAACCATTCTCTAATTCTATGATTCTATGACTGTATGATTCTATGAAATGAGCTTTTGTGTCAATGTTGCAGACTTTAGCATATGCTTGCTCTACAAATACTGTATTTTTGTGTGCTCATATTTATCTGCCTGTATGCATTTGCTGCATTTTGAAAAGCCTTCAGATTGATGTGTCCACAGCTTACTGTACAGGGAAGTAGATTGTTAACACAAGGGTACTGCCTGTTGACTTAATGGGCCTAATACTTTTTGAAATACCTACATTTGAATATAGATTTATGACTATTGGTTACAGTGTTTGGTTCCAGTTGTGTGTGGAAGTTGCCATGTCTACGTTGTTGTCACAGAATCAAATAAATCACAAAATAAATACTTTGCATTCTTTTTGTTTCTCAGATTATCAGATTAAAAAAAAAAACAAAACAGCATTTTGTCAGTTCCTTAAATTCTCTACTGCATAACACTGAAAACAAATGCTGTTGATGTATGGGATAGAGTGCAACATTCAGTACACCAGCTCAGAAAACCAACTTGTTGAAGAAGATATCTGACTGAAGCTTTGAAAAATATGGAAGCATCATCTACAATCAATCAGGTGCAAGGCCTGTGTCTAAGCTTGCATTCTGTAAACATTGTACATTAAATGAATAACAACAGTGTTCAATATAGGACCCCTCACTACAAGGACATTGAGTTTCTGGAGTTTGTGCAGAACAGGGCAGCAAAACTGGGGAAGGGTGTAGAGAGTAATTTTAATGGCCATGGTGGTGTTAGGTTGAAGGTTGGACTGAATTACCCTAGAGGTCCTTTCCACCTAAAACAATTCTATTATTCTGTGATTGAGGGTTCAAGAATGCTTCCCAGGTTTGTCAACTCCCAGGTATGCTCCATGCCAACACTGAGGTGCTTGTGCTAGTTCAGAAAGGACAATTTACTGTTTTCAGAGAGATTAATTCAACCACAGAGTGTCTCACTCATAGTGGGAATATCTGTAACTTCTGCCGTCTTGAGCAAGTAATTAAAAAGAGCATTAGATTGCATGCTGTCAGCTTCCTGATATCAGTGCCTCTGCAAGAAACTGGTTCAGAGAGAAGGTACAGGACCATCACTGCTGTCAGGGGAGAAGCAAATGGATCTAATAAAACAGAGAGACTTTCCAGTGCTTCTTGATTTGGAAGTCCTTGAGACTTCTGAGAGTGACATGGTGGCAAATTTGATAAAAGAGCTACTCTGTGGTTGTGGTAAGAAATTGAATGATCAGAAGTCAAGAAAACTGGACAGCAAATATACAAGTAGGCAATCAAGATAGAAAGCAGAGGGAAAGAGACTGTGTTAACTCAGAGACTTGTAACACTTCATGTTTAAGGTGATCAGGAATTTATTCTAACCTATGTAATACCTTGTTTTTCTCTATATTCAAATATTGTTCAATAAAAGACTGTATTGTAGTCACTGTCATGGTCCTCATGAGTACATATCTGGTCTGTCTGCTAGGGCACCGTGACCTGCATAAGAGAAATCAGTAGTGTTAAACATTGCTGCAGCAGGAATAGCAGTTGACTTTTTGCATTTAAATTATAGCCCTTCCCACAGAAGAGACTGGGGACTTTCACAGAAGGACCTAATTTCACTGGACTATCTGATGTTTTCACTTTCAGAACAGGTAGTCACTGCTTCAAGCATCAGACACATATGTGGGGCAGGTAAGGAAAACCTAGAAAGGCTGAGAACGTTCTCAAATCCTCTGTTCGTTGTCACCATGTCACAATGTACCCTGCAGCAGACAGTAGATAGTAGCAGCTGATTTGTTTATGAGGCTGTGTATGAAGCTGGCTGTTCCAAGGTGGCAAAACGCATTAACCTCTCAGCATAAAATGCCCACATTTGTTGCTTTACCAGAGACAGGTAGCTTCAGCAGCTGTGGTGGCTGCAAGGATGCAGGCAGATGAGCACGGCCAGCATATCATCAAGGATAAACTCAGGTAAGTGGAATTTATCTGTGTCTAACTTACCAAAGTGTTTACAGCTTTTCCTTACATCAGGCATGTGAATTTATTCCCTTTGTGTACCACCAACCTGTGGGTTGGTTTAAATATGTAACCCACCTTCTTTTATTATATTCAGAATACAGGTGGCAGCTGGTCTGGCTGACAGGGCATAGGGGCCAAGTGCTGGCAGTGAGAAGCATCTATTAATTATAAGACAAGTTAGACAAAGTCTTTGCAGATGAAAGATATATATACACATTTCAAATTGCTATGCTGATCCTAAGGAGACTCAGTCTGGAGATATTCCCACAGCAAGAAAATAAAAGCTTCTAAATTGCTTCTTATTTTAACTTGTCTTGTTAATAAATGGTAGGAGTGCATTCGTAGGCTAGTGGGTGGGAAACAGGCAACATTAGTATTTTTAATTAGATTTTCATAATTGAATACTTTAAGGTACAGTTACGGAGGGCTTGTTTTACTTATAACTATCCTGTCTAGTCTGCCAGCTATGGCCTCTATTTTGAAACAGATATTGAATATATAAAGAATAGCAACATGGTCCTCTGCAATACTATTTTGACTTTTCCACAAATGAGATGAGAAAACATTATCTTGTTGAGAGCCTCTAGGTTGAGAAGGTTTTTGATAGTAAATAATGTGAATGATACTTACACAGTCATTAAGTATTGACAAAAACACCAGGCATACTGAACTTGTAAATATATACATATGTTTATACCCAAATGTCATAATAATTAGATGGCAAATGTCATGGAAATGTTTCTGGGGGAGCTGTTCAGCCTGGAGAAGAGGAGGCTCCAGGGAGACCTGATAGCAGCCTAAATGGGGCCTACAAGAAGGATGCAGAGAGACTGTTTACAAAGGCCTGAAGTGACAGGATGAGGAGTAATGGCTTCAAACTAGAGAAGAACAGATTTAGATTGGATGCTAGAAACAGGTTCTTTACTATGAGGGTGGTGGAACCCTGGAACAGGTTGCCCAGGGAGGTGGTTGATGTCCCATCCCTGGAGATATTCAAGGTGAGGCTCGATAGGGTTCTGGGCAACCTGATCTAGTTGAGGATGTCCCTGCTGACTGCAGGGAGTGTTGGACTAGTTGACCTTTGGAGGTCACATCCAGCCCAGACCATTCTATGATTTTATGATTCCGTGATTCTATTCAGGCTGCCTCTCTACTGCAAACAACACAGACCCAAGCCACCCACAACTCTCTGGTCAATACTGCCCACTCAAAAGGCTTTTGAAAATCACTAAGCTGGTTGTAGAGGCAGCAGCTCTGTAGGTGAGGTGATGATGAAGGAGAAGACAGTAGTGGCAAATTCAGCCTCATGATCTGTGAGTTTGGGAGCTGATGAAGCAGAAGCATTACCGGTAACCAGCAACTGTTCCTCTGGCTGCTTGGGTAAATTCAGATATGCCACTGCTAAGGTGTGAACCATTGGCCAGTGCCTCCACTCAGAAGTGCTGACTCTCATATCCATTACTACTCTTGGAGAAGCCCTGCTGTCAAAGGGGAGGATTTTGGATTGAATTTCTATGTTTTCTATCTCCACATGCTCTGTGAATCGCATCTCCTCCAACCCACCACATGCATTAGCGTCATCAGAGAAAAAGAGAAATGGTAAATCCTTGCACCACCAGCCCAACATAAGATGAATTGCAGTAGCAGGCTTCTAACACAACCAACTATTTCAGAGGCACACTTGTAGAAAGAGTTTAAAAAAGGACCCCTTCAAGCAGGCCTTTACTAATGTTTTGCAGTGATGCAGTGCTTCTTAATTAATCTTGTCTGTGGAGATGCTGACTACTGACTACAGTTTCTTCCTGAAAATGGACTTGCCAAGACAGTTTGCCAGCTCCAGACCCCTCCTAGTTTACCACTGTAGTTGTAAATCATTGGCATTCCTCTCAAGCTTCTGCCTTTTCTGGTGGGAAGTGTCCTAGGATAGATGATGGAGAAATTCTGATTAAAAAACAACAACAAAAGATTCTTTGATTTTTTAAAAAGACCTTAAGTGCTCATAAATGGACACCTACTGATAACATTTCTATTATTCAGCTTAATCTCAAAAGTTGACTTCTGGAAGCTAAAGTATTTTGGGAAGATTGTGATTTTTTTTTTTTTTTAAATCACAATATTTAATATTCAAAGCCTTTCTGTAAGATACTTTGGAACTAGATTCTATTGTACCTTCTGCTTTAGGAGCAGAAAGGAGCTTCTAGAGTCCCCTAGCGGTCAAGTGGTATAGTTTAACCAAGAACCTCTTTCCAATTTTACGTTTAATGTTTGTATTTGCTAGTTATTTCTCAGTGTTCTAGTTTTCCTGCTCCCTGTGTGTATAAGTATCCAAACTGTGCATTTCAAACATTGTAAATACGTTTTCTGACAAGATTTCATGTTAATAAACAATTTTCATAGTTACTAACAATCTTCATCTGGATATAAGAATTAACTTTGCATAATTTGTAACAGTGGCATCACAGTTTATACGAGACATAGAAAGAGGGAAAAGTGTTTCAGAGTGACACCACAGGCAGTAGGTATTTGGGATTGAGACTGCTTGGAAATGTATTGACTTCATTTTGACGCCTTGTGTTGGATTTAATAATGTTACAAAGGCACTGTCTAATCCTTAGCTGGCAGCTTCAGCTCACCTTGACATATCTGTTGATTCAGCAACCTGTTGTTTCTATACTGTGTTGTTTGTTACCCATTAATTATGAGGAAATTAATTACTACATCTTAGCAAAAGATTTCATTGTGCTATCATAAGCACAATTCATAATTAAAAATGTATCAAACTAAATTATACAGGTCCCCATGAGACGAAACTCACAAATACAGAGATTTACAGTTAAACGGATAGAAAGCACAGATAAAGCCTTTTGTCAGTAGGGACCCATAAAGTTAGTCATGCAGAGTATACTCCTTGCATATTGGAGAAAGCCTCTTCCTCCCATGCACCTCTGTGCTATTAAAAAATTATGTGCTATGCAAAGCAGTTAAGGAAGCCTATCAGGCCAGGAAGGCAGAGCAGCCTGGTGTCCCCAGCCTTGCTGCAGTGCTGCCAGTACATGATTCAGCCATGCACACTGATACAGGACGTGTGACCTAGCCCACCTGGGGAAGCATTGCTGCTCACCTCACAAATGCTGTGCGGAATCTGGCTTGCAGCAGCCTTGAAGTGGGACCTGCCAGCTGGTGATCCGCTGCCAACTCTGTCTCGCCTTCAGCTCCGTGCGTACAGTGCATTCCTGAGTGCTTAATAGACAGATTTTTTTGCATACAAAACTTTTAAGGCTGGACACCAGTTCCTAGGCCTGTGTCTGTATTTCCAGGAGGTATGGTGTCCAGATAAATTGTTTTTCCTTATTTCTGTCTCCGCTTAGCTCCTCCATCTTTCTGTGAATGTCGCCTTGATTGTATACAGATACATGCATACCAAGAAGATCATTCCTTTGGTTTCTCCATCTGCAAGAGGTCAGTTATATCTCTACCTATGGGCACACACAGGGGTGGATAGGAGGCCCTGAATGAACGCAAGAAAGTTCTAGACCAGCAATACATTGAGAGAGATGGGCATGCTGAGGTATGAGGAGGGTGATCTGTGATATCTTAGGACTCTCCCTCCCCTCTGATGATTGTGTAGGAAATCAAGTGAGAAAGTGTGTGAAGACAGAGAAGGATAGCAGCTGCCTAGTGTGAGCTCATGGTCTGTAGCTCACAGAGCACAATGCTGTGTCTAAATATTTTTACACCATTGAGGAACCAGCTGTTAAATGGCAATGATGCTTTTTCTGTCTGAAAGGTAATAGAAGAACCCAGGAATGGGCACATTTAAAATGGAAACTGTTAGGAAAAGCACCAAGATTACAAATTCAGATTCTTGATAACTGGGAAACACCAGAATTGCAGAAAAATTTTCTGCAGCCTCATGGATATGCATTATACTGTAGCTTTATTTCCTCAGTGTGCATCATTATCTCTTAGGACCTTTACAAGATTGACTGTGGTGGCAGGATATATTCTAAGGATGAACTAGGACTGTGCAGTGAAGGGGACTGTTATTTATTATTGCTGCCTTTTACATTACAGAAACAAAATGTCTGTACTTAATGAAGCAGGGAATTTCAGAATAGGAAAGACTGATGTCAGAATTAAATCTTTGAACATTGCTCTGCAGAACTCAGTTTGGACACTGCAGGAATGATTCAATATAATTTTTCATCCAGAAGCAGTGATGAACTGTGTAATCTTAAATTCTGATTTCCCATATGAATTGCTGGGGTTTGATTTGTGGAGCTTTCAGAACCATGACCGCTGCTAGCAGGAGTTGTGCTTTAAGTATGAGAAGTGCTCAAGAGTACAAGGTGTTTTGAAAGATCAGGTACAAGCCCTTCAAGTTGTGCATCCACAATTAAGAGTTTTAATTAATGTCACATTGGTGATTGTTCCCTAAAATACCAAGAATTTCACTCTTTCAGATTAATGTTGATGCAGCACCCCGACAACAAATGGTTTTATAACCACATGAGGTTTTGAATGATGTACTGTAGGTAAGACATCCCCTCCACTCAGCAATGAAATGAAGCAACATAGTCCCAGATCCTAAATTGAGTAATCGTAGTGTAGCACAGGACATTTCTTCCTTGAATTAGTTTTTTGTTTAACTGTAGCATCTCAGTTTTAAGAGACAGAAAATATTTTCAGTATGGACAAACTATAATTATTTTTGTTAAATTATTGAATTGATTAATCTTCATATCACAAATGTCTGTGATTCAGAAGAATGTTTCTACTTTCTGCTTTGAAGCACTCAATCTTCTTATGTTTGTGCTTTTGAGACTGAAGAGCCCTTAATTATCGAATTTCTATTCCCTCTAGAGGCAATTAGAAACTGTCATCAAGGCACGCTTTAGCCTTTTTGTTAGGGGAAACAGACTGAACTTCAGTTTTCCACTAAGAGAAGTTTTCCAGTCTTCTAATCTTTCTCCTGTTTCCTCTCTGTACCAGAGAGATTCAGTTTGTTCCTTCTTGAACTGTGGGCACTGGGACTGTGCACAGCATCTCAGAAGACTTGCTAGTGCCAGGTTGCATAACCTTTCTAACCTTTTTTGGCATTATTTTTCTTATTTATCCCAGGACCAGCTTTTTTGTTTTGTTCTTCATTCCCTTTGCACACTACACAAGGACCTGTTCTTCAGCTGTCTGACATTTTGGTTGCTCTTCCCAAGATGGTGTCTCATTATGTCTATAATTCCTGAATATTGTTGAATTGCAAATATATGTATTGATTCACCTGTCATTTGCTTGCAGGAGCTTATCAACCCGTTTGTTTTGATGTACCCTCTTCATGTGTACACTTTAATCAGTAAGGATTCTCTTGTTTCTTCCAGATCATTAATAAAAGTGGTAAAGGCCAAGAACTGACCTCAGGATGCCCTCAAGAATATCTGCCCTTAATGAGGCCTCACTGTTTATGAGAACATTTTTGAGACCTGTAAATAGCTTTTAAAAATTCGTTTTCTGTGTACCACATTGATTTTGTTTTAATTATCAAAATGTTGTATAATACTAGGTTTGAAGGGTTCTGACTATTCCATATTGCCTGTGTTCCGTTTCTTGGTCACTGAAGGAGAACTTGTTGACTGTGCATGGAGCGGAGGCATCTGATGGGAAAAAAAAGGATGTGATCCTGTAATTAAAGACTATGCATTGATGTAAGACAAAGGAATTCAAGGTGTTCAAGACTGAATAATCCCCACACACCTGAATTTTTGTATGCTGCATTTTAGGACCTGCTAAAAAGCTTCAGAGAGGGAAATAGGCAGAATGCTGAGAATATTTGTATACAGAAAAACAGGTGTATGTGCATATCTCTAGCTTTAAATATTTGCAAATAAGATCATCATGAAATTTACCTAATTGAGAGAAGCAGGCATTTCCAGAACATTGCTCACTCATTCAGATGTAAATGTATAAGACAGACTGCATTTCTTAAATGCTTATTTCTTGCTGCTCACTAGAGAGACTGTACAACCAACTCAGATGTAAATGCTGACGTGAGATAGCCAAGGTTAGATGAGGTGAATCCCAAAAAAAGCACCTGAACTTCAACCATCATTCTTGGTTTTCTGTGTTTGTAACAGAGTTAATAACAAATTAAATTTTATGGAAATTCAAAAAGTAATTATGAGTGTTTTGCTTTACTAAACAGCATTTTATTTGTTAATCAAGAAGCTATTTACCTTAACAACTAGATTGGCTAATTAATCATCATCCAATTTAACTACAGAGTTAGGAAGTTTCTAATAACATCCCTTGTAGGATGTATAGCACCAGATTCCACAGCAAATAGAGATGTGCCTGTAGATCTCCATCTCCCCTTGATTAGTTGGGAGCTTGGGCTGAAGAAAAGAATGAACAAGTTGAAAGAAAGTTTAGGGAAAATATGTAAAGGCCATATGATAAGAGCTGGATAAATGCTCTCTTAACTTTTCTAAAATAACTTGTTAAAATTCTTGACTGAGAGGCAGGAAAAAAACCCCACAGAACTAACCCCTTAAGAGGGTGATGTTTATAGAATCACACCCTGCATTTGGCTGAAAGTGATCTTCAAAGGCCATCTAGTCCAACCCTCCTTCAGTAAGCAGGGACATTCCTAACTAGATGAGAGCCCGATCAAGCCTGACCATGAATATTTCCAGGGATGGGGCCTCCACTACCTACCTGTTCCAGTATTCCAACACCTTCATAGTAAAGAACTTCTTCCTAATGTCAAGTCTAAATCTAACTTTCTTGTTTAAAACCACTGTCCCCTGTCCTATTGCTTCATAACTTTGTAAATATTTCCTCTCCAGCTTTCTTGTAGGCTCCTTCAAGTACTGGAAAGCAGCTATAAGGTCTTCCCAGAGTCTTCTGCAGGCTGTACAATCCCAGCTCTCTCAGCCTGTCTTCACAGAAGAGGTACTCCAGCCCTCTGATCAGTTTTGTGGCTCTCTTCTGGACACAGTCCATCAGGTCCATGTCCTTCTTGTGTTGAGAGTCCTAGAACTGGATGCAGTACTCCAGGTGAGGTCTCACCAGAGCTGAGTAGAATGGCAGAATCACCTCTCTTAATCTGATGGCCATGCTTCTTTTGCTGCATCCCAGGATGACACTGACTTTCTGGGCTGCAAGTGTGCATTGATGGCTTATGTCCAAATTTTGACCACCAGTAATGTTAAAAAGACCTTACTTCAGGCTGTGAGTTACATGTGTGTTCTTTCCATAAGCCCTATCACTGAATGAGGGAGTAGACCTTAGATACAGAGCCCTGATTATGCTACAACCACTCTTCATCTATCTAGCTACAAAAAGTGTGCTTAGGATATTCACTCACCCTTGTTGACTAAAGATACTGTACTCATTAGGAAGCAAAGCAAATTAATTATGAAGAGGTACATCAGAAAAAGGTGGTGTATAATTAAAAGGAACAAAAATCCCACTAAAACAACTCCTGTATCAAAGGCATGTGTCAGGAACAGGCTAAGCATTTTCTATCAATGCAGACAAAGCAGATAAGAGCCACACACTTCCCTACTCTGACTTTCTTTTCCCCTGTCTTTTCTTGTAGATATTCCCCAAACCATCTCTGGAGTCCTTCTCCAGTGCTGACAAATGCTTGTGTGGAAGCATTGGGATTCACAGCAAGATCTGCTCCACAGACTCACAGAGTGGTAGCGGTTGGAAGTGACCTCTGAAGGTCATCTAGTTCAACTCTTTTGCTAAAGCAAGGTCACTCAGACCAGACTGCAGAAAAATGTACCCAAGCAGGTTTTGGAAGAGAAGGAGACCTGTCCAGCCTCTCTGGGTAGCCTATTCCAGTGTTCTGCTACCCTCAAAGTAAAGAAGTTTTTCCTTACATTTAAGCAAGCCTTCTATGCTCTAGTTTGTGCTTATTGCTCTTTGATCTGCACGCCTACCATTTCACTCAGTGACAGTTTCTTGCCTCACCCTCTCTGGGGCAATCTCATCCTCCTGCTTGTGCCATGGAGTGAATTCACATGGTGAGTTCCACCACGGTAAACCACCATATTAGATGTGGAATTAGCTGCTTGTAGGCAGTGAGTCCATTCCTTTAGATACAAACAGGATGTAATTTGCACATCCTCACTCCTTTATGCACCTATTGCGAATGGGGAACAAAAATAAAGGATTTGATCTATACCTTTGTATTTAAGAAAGCCACAGCTGACATATTGAGGATTAAGCCTGGAAAAGCAGGCTGGTGTCTGCCTCAAAATCTTCTACCCATCTTCTCAAGAGCTTCAAGAACCATGTGCTGCTATCTGAACTAGAGCCCGACACACATCCTTATCAGCTTCTGCCCTTTGTTTGATAAACAGTGTTTTATATAATGCAGACATGAAAAGCTCACCACTCCGTTCAAGTGGAGGATAAAAGAATTCTTACATACCTTCAGGAAACAAAAGCTGATCCTTATGGTACACCCAAGAAGTTAGAGAATGATATGTGTTAGAGAGGAAAGCCAAATAATGACAGTCTGGGGACATAATGGAAATGTAATGATTTGTAGATGCAAATTTCCTTAGGACAAACCAGAATACTCTGTAGATTTTTACCATCTTTTTAAAATGGTTCTGTTGAATTTCATTATTTCCAGAGCAGGAGAAAATGTTAATTCTGAAATTCAATAGTAAATAAAATCTGGAAAATTGAGGCTATAATTCTGTGACCTCATTGATCTTGGGCACCTCATTATGCATTTCAGAATCGTGTGTAGACAAAAAAACACATACAAAAATATGTGGAAAAAAAAAGAAAGCAAAAAAAGTAAACAAACAAATAAATATCACAAAAGAATCAGCATAGCATTTTGTGTAGGCTACAAAAATCATTAAGCAGCCTACAGTGCTGCAATGATGCTCAGAATTCAGCCTGTTGCTTGTTGTGTTGGGTTTGTGTGGGAAGGTTTTAACAGAGGTGCTGCAGGGATGGCTTCTGTAAGAAGACAATAGAAGCTTTCTCCTTGTGGGACACAGACAGCGATGGCCATCTCTATGACAGACCCACTGCTGGCCAAAGCTGAGCCCAACAGCAATGTTGATCGCACCTCTGCAATAATATATTTAAGATAGGGTAAAAAGTACTGGGCAGCAGCTGTGATGGAGAGGAAAAAATGTGAGAGAAACAACTCTGCAGGCACCAAGGCCAGTGAAGAAGGAGGTGGAGGACATGCTTCAGGCACTTGGGCAGAGATTTCACCTGGGGTTCATGGTGAATACCATAGTGAAGCAGACTCTACAGCCCATGCAGATTAGCAGTGGAGCAGGTACCCACCTGCAGCCAATGGAGCACCCTGCACTGGCAGAACACCCCTTGCTGGAGCAGGTAGATACACCCTGGACAAAGGTGCAGATAAGGGTCCTGGCAGGAGCTGTGTCCCTGCAGAGAGAGGCTGGAGCTGTTAGGACCAGCTGTAGGTAGGACCACTGAGATTTGCTGGTAGGAACTATGACCTGATGAATGACCCACACTCAGTCTGCTTCTGAAGAACTTTGTCCTGTGAATAGGACCCACACTGGAGGTGTTCTTGAAGGACTGTGGGAAGAATCCATGTTGGAGTGGCTCATGCAAGACTGTATGCAGTGAGAGGGACCACATGCTGAAGCAGGGGAAGAGCGTGAGGAGGAAGAAGTGGCAGAGACAAAGTGTTATGAACTGACCTCAACCCCCCTGTGCTGCTAAGGGGGGAGGATGCAGAGAAATCAGGAGTCAAGTTAAGCCCAGGAAGAAGGGAGGGCTGTGGGGAAGGTGTTTTTAGATTCACTCTAATATCTCAGTATCCTGAGATTTACTGGCAGTAGTAAACTAAGCTCCCTCAAGTCAAGCCTGTTTGTTTGCCCATGACAGTAATCGGTGAGCGATCTGCTTGTCTTTACACCCACCTGTGAGCTTTTGTTGTAGTTTCTTTCTCTGTCCTGCTGAGGAGGGGAAGTGAGAGCAGCTTGATAGGTACCTGGTGGCCAGCCAAAGTGAACCCACCATACCTGCAGAGCCTGTCTGCCCTCACTTTACTGTTATCATTGTTTGTGCTGGGCACAGCCTGAATGGTGTGCAAGGCAGCACAATGCCCTGCCCCCATGTTTTCAGCCATAACCTTGCTGAAGCCATCCCTGCCACACGTTTCAGAGTCTTGAAAGTCTGGGGCCACTAATGACCATCCTAGGCAACAATTAAAGGTCTAAGTTAGAGGAATATGGTAGCCATGTACAATACTCTTCTGGGTAGTATCTGGAAGATGTGTAGGGGGTGGAATTAATGAAAATCCTTCCTTTGTAAAATTGGGAAGACTTGCTTCCCGGTGGCTCATTTGCCTTTTTAAATCCAGGAAGATCTAAAGCTGGCCTGGTTTCAAGATATTATCAAGCTCTCATCTCCATCTCCATCTCCATGCCTAAGTTATTTTAACAAAACCATGGCTTTGGACATATTACTTTTTTCAAATATTGGTGATATTTGAAAAAAACAAAAATGAAATATGAAATATTTGTTACCTGGTTGTGCACAAGCACTATCCTCTAAAAAAAGGAGAAAAGATAGAAAGGTACATTGTAGTGACTCATTCTCATGTTTTTTTTCCTATTTAAGTGTGAATGACTGTGGTGGTTTGAGGGGGTCCAGGTTAGTGCCCTTTTTTCTTTAAAAAGTGTAAAGTAGAATAATCTAAGTCTGTCATGCTCTTAACAAAAACACTATGACAATGATGCATCAGAAAACAGCATGGCCTGATCAAAGGCACCAGAGCTGAAAAATAAAAATTACTGAAATATTTTTTAATGGTCAGTTTACTGCATTGGAAAATGCCTAAAATCCAGATATACTTGACTGCCACAGTACTCCTCAGTGTATACTAAAGTCAGTGGGCAGACTAACCTGTCACATTACAGATAGAGGAAAGATGCTACATTTGAATCTTCTTTTTCTCCTGTAGTTCATTTAGATTGAAATAGCCTTTAAACATCACACCATCAGTTATATTTATGTTGTGCATTGACATGCAATACATTATCTGGGAAAAACAGATGCCTGGCAACTTAGTGGAAACAGCATCTCGTGACAGAAAATTAAAATCTTCTGTATCCACAACTGTATGGAAAAAAGTGACATTCAAGGAGACTGTGAGAAGGATAAGGCAAAATTAAACTTGCATTAAATCTCTTTAAGTCACGTGTGCCTACCTTCTCATCCTTTGAAAATGTCAGATCTGTATAAAGTATTATCTGTTACGAAGAGGAATAATTCCTGCTGGTAGTGATGCTTTTTAAAGAGATGGATCTAGATGTTTCATCACTGCAAAGGAAGAATTTTCCATTGTATTCAGAGAGACTGGGAAGATAAGGACCTTTGCCTTAGAATATTGTAGAGGGAGAACTGAAAGGATTTTTCTGGCTGTGTGAATGACAGATAAGAAGAAAGAAACTCAGACTGCTAGGTTTGTGATGTAGGGATCTGCTATTTCCTTACCATGCTTTGCTTTTTGGACTGATGATCAAGCACTAACTGTAAATAATGACTGTCATGAATTATTACTTTTTCTTGGTGTCTCCTCTGACACTGCACTGTGGCTCATCATTAATAATACATAGCTAGAAACAACACTCCTCTCTATTCAGTAATTAAAAATAATAGGAAGCAATTTTACCTTGAGTGATCTCCACTTTCTTATATACCAGGTTTTCTTACTCACTCCACTGACTACATTTGCAAATCAACTTAAAGGTGTGACCTTTTTTCTACCATTCAGATTTGCTTTATGTACGTGTAAAATGATATTTTAGCTACGGTATTTGAGAGTAAAGCTGGGTCTCACTTTTCATACAAGGATTGTCCTTAGAGTAGTTGGCCCAAATCTTATGCTCTGCTGTGATTGTTTTCTTGGATTTGCTCAGCCTTAGCACTGAGGCAGCCCAAGGAAACACAACAATGCCTGTTAGCCAGCTTCAGGTCTGTGCCCTGAACATGATGCTGTTTGTCTGTCTCTGAGCCCTGTGTGAGTGACAACTGCATGAGTTAATTCTTCCAATCTTTTAATTTGATTTAAAGAGAATGCATTTCAACATTATTTGGTGAGTGAGTGTTAGCAAGGGTATACCTATGCTAGAGGTCAGTATTTTCAGCATACCTGAGCAGAATTATGTGTGCTGGTGAGATAGAACCTACAGAAATAGATTATGGGGGTCTGGAGAGTTGTATGTCCTGGAGTAGCCATTCCATTCCCCATATTTGAGTTGATATCTCCAGTGATGTCATCCTAGAAAAAGGAAAAACACAGTAAAGCACCTCTTTGAAATGTTTTTGTGGAATTATGGAATGGTTTGGATTGGGACTTTAAAAGTCAGCTACAGCAACTAGTCAAAGGCTAAAGTGCAACCGAAGTCCCTTCCATTCAATTTCTGCTTCAATGACAGCAGGAATATCCTGTGTAGTCAAAGGGATTTGTGTCATTTCAAGGAAGCACATTTGAAGCCACACAGAGCAGCACACATTATAATAGAATGTTGATAATGTTTTTACTACTTCAGAAATAAAGAATAGCATAGGGTTTTAACCCAGTGAATCAGTTGGGAAGAAGTTCTTCACAAGGGTGGTGAGACAGGTTGTTCAAAGAGGTGGTAGAAGCCCCATCCCTGGAAGTTTTTAAGGCCAAGCTGGATGTGGCTCTGGGCAACCTGATCCAGTGTGAGGTGTCCCCTGTTCATGGGAGTTGGAACTAGACGATCCTTGAGGTGCCTTCCAATCCTGACAATTCTGTGATTCTGTAATATACCAATAATATCTTAGGTAGTTCATAAATGAACCATTTCCTGAAACCATGCAGTATCTTCCTAAAACCAGCAGATGGAGGCCTGCAGCCAAGGGCTACAGCCTTCTCTACATCCAGAAGAAACAATTCTATGCTTTAACTGTGTTTAAGGACCACAGGATGTTAGGGGTTGAAAAGGACCTCTGGAGATCATCGAGTCCAACCTCCCTGCCAGAGCAGGACCATAGAATCTAGCGTAGGTTGCACAGGAATGCATCCAGATAGGTCTTGAAAGTCTCCAGGGGAGGAGACTTCACAACCTCTCTGGGGAGCCTGTTCCGGTGCTCTGTCACCCTTACAGTAAAGAGGTTCTTCCTCATGTTGAAGTGGAACTTCCTGTGCTGTAGTTTCCATCCATTGCCCTTGTCCTATCACAGGTTACAACGGAGCAGAGGCTGTCCCTTTCTTCTTGACACCCAGCCCTCATCTATTTCCAGATATTCATTAGGTTCCCTCTCAGTCTTCTCTGTGGACTAAAAAGCCCCAGGTCTCTCAGCCTTTCCTCATCAGGCAGTGCTTCAGTTAGTTCATCATCCTTGTAGCCCTCTGTTGGACTCCCTCCAGTAGATCCCCATTCCTCTTGAACTGGTGAGCGCAGAACTGGATGAGATACTCCAGGCGGGGCCTCATAATTAGTAGAGTAGAGGAGGTAGGAGAACCTCCCTCAATCTGCTGGACACACTCTTCTTAATGCACCCCAGGATCACCCAGCACCAAGACAGTGGCACAGAGGGGCTCAGAGTGTTTTCCTTGTCACTCCCAAGGCTTCAGAAGCATTGAACTCTGGGTGCCAGCTGTTCAAGACTCTGCTGTTCACATGGTATTTATATTTGGCCACACTATGGCAGCTGAATCCATTAGCAGGGCAATCAGGCTAGGAGGATCTGGCTGCGAGCATCTGGCACGGCCTAAAAGCCCTCTGTGTACTCAGCACTGGATATACCCAGCTTGTCAAAGTCTGGAAAAACTTGCCACTTCCCTTTTTGCTTTGCTAGTCAGTTATTAACGAGGACAGTGCTTAGCAACTTAATTCAGCAGCTTCAGCCGAGAACTTCCTGGCATACCAGTGTCTAAGTCCCACTTGTTTCCCGTGCTCTTAGATTTCCATGTAAGTGATGCACCTCGATTGATAGATGTCTTCTGCCTAAACGATGGGACAAGCAGGGATATTTTTTTAATGGCACATATATATACATACACGTACACAAAGCGTGAATCCAGGATAACTACTCACTTCATTGAATATATATAGGCAAAAGAATATCAATCTGTGTATCTTGCAAAATCGTTTGCTCTCTGGACTACATGTATATGCAAAAAAAACACCGAGCAAGGAAAGCCATTCAGTGAAGTTATTTTCATTTGTTTTAGCAACACAAAATGCTGGGTGCTAGCTGACTCTTGTGCCAGTTCAGACAAGTGCAGGGCTGCTAGAGCAGCACGGAACAGCATTTACTGTGCCAGTGACCCTCAGCTAATTCTGTGGGGGTGATTTCAGGGCAAAAGAGGGAAAGGACACCTCCAGTGTCAGGCTCCAGACCAGCCGAGAAGATTTCAGCTAGCAATTTTTTCTGCTTGAGTAAGGTCTTCAGATTCATGACAGTTTAGAAGTACACTTTGAAGATTATGCTGCTATTGGTGTTCTATTAATTAATTACTCAGTCATACTAATTTCCTAGATAGCAGCTTCCATTGTAGTAAAACCAAAAAACAGTGAGAAGTGCATTGAAAAATGGAAGCTTGCAAGACCTGCAGTGGTGGACTCCTGAAGCTCTTCTGTCACGGTAAGAAACGCACATCACTGTCTTACCTACAGCAAAGTTTATGGCTCCTGCCATGCTGTGCTCATCAGCACAGCACAAAACAAGGATTTGTGGTGCACAAGACTCTTGCTGAAAACACTTTTAAAATACAACAAAATGTTATATTCTGGTGCCTGTGCATCAGATGGCACCAAGTGACTGCACTTATCTGCACACTGCTTTCCCCTTCTGCAGCCTGTGAAGAAACATGGCATGGCGAAAAGACTAAGAATGCTGTTCCTCCACCATTATTAATGAATGCATCCATTTCTTGCCTCTATCTTAGTGAGAAGTACTTTAAAAATTAGTTGTTGTCAGATTTGCACATTTTAATTCACTTAATTTTAATTAAATTCACAGCCTGTAAAGGGCACTTCTCCTGCAGATCTGCTGTCCAAAACATCTTAAATATTTGAAGTGATGCTTCAGATGAATTTGGGAGTGGGGAATTGTCTCAAAAAACAGTATTTAAAAGCAGTTGGCACAACAGCCTTCACATACCAATCTGTATCACCTGGCTGTAGAATAATTAACTCACTAATCAGCTTATGACTGCGTGTGCCAGACTGGCATTCAGAGATGACAAGGTGTTTGCAGTGCTCCCTAGATGACGGTTGGGAACCAGGAGTTTATCCTCCTCTTCCCTGTTTACTTTGGCTATGACAGATACCAGACAGAAGGATAGAAGTGCTCCTACAAATAGCCCTAATATATGTAAACTGTAAAGATTTATTGCAGGTAGAGGTTGGGAGCATCTTTCAAAAAGAATATTTATCACGTCTTTAGTGGGGTCTGGGTTGTAAGGGGAAGTCGTATTTTTAATTAACTCATCTCGTACAGCTGGATAAAAAAGATGAACTTTTGACACACTGTCTCTTTTCTCTTTTTCACTTGGACGTTCCTAAGTTTTGATGTGGACTTAAGGAAAAAATAGTAAGACCTTCTCTTCTAAAAATAGATAGGGTATGAAATATGTACTCTAACGTATTTAAGGAACATAACCTCATGCTCTACTGTTGCACATACTGAATGGGAATGTTAAAAGTGAGGGGATGCTTTCTCCATTGACTTGCTGGGCTTGTGTTAGATGTTCCAAAGCTGCCTTGTCGAATGTAGGCAGTTTCTGTTAAAAATAATTGGTCCACAAATGCTTCTTAACAGCATATGGATTCCTTTGGAGAGCATCAGGAGAGATTTGCTAAAACTAAGTGTTTTGCAACAGAATAATTAAAACTTTTGCTTTGAAAAAGGTGATGATATCATCACCAAAGACAAATAGTTAGCATTTAGCTGGTTGGGAACATGATCAAATGTTTTTCTGTTGCTATTTATAAAGTGCCTTTAACCCTTATTTGAGTGTTATCAGGGAGGATAAGAAGAAAGACTTGCCACCCACCTTGCAATCTCACATCTTCCAAACACAAATTTTACTTTGCCTGTGTTGCTGTCCTTTCAGCAAAAGCACAGTAAGTTTAAGTGAATAGCTTTGGGCTGAGAGTTGTGGATTTAATGCATTCAGCTGCACTAAACTCTGTTTAAACAAACACAGAGAAGGGCCACGAGGATGATCAGAGGGCTGGAGCACCTCTCCTATGAGGACAGACTGAAAGAGTTGGGGCTGTTTAGTCTGGAGAAGAGGAGGCTCCAAGGTGACCTTATAGTGGCCTTCCAGTATCTGAAGGGGGCCTACAGAAAAGCTGGGGAGGGACTTTTTATGCTATCAGGTAGTGACAGGAGTAGGGGGAATGGAGAAAAGCTGGAGGTGGGGAGATTCAGACTGGACGTGATGAGGAAGTTCTTCATCATGAGAGTGGTGAGAGCCTGAAATGGGTTGCCCAGGGAGGTGGTTGGGTCCAACTCCCTGGAGGTGTTTAAGGCCAGGCTAGATGAGGCTGTGTCCAGCCTGATCTAGTGTAGGGTGTCCCTGCCCATGGCAGGGAGGTTGGATCTAGATGATCCTTATGGTCCCTTCCAACCCTGACTGATTCAAAATAACTAAAGATTACACTTTCCAGTCCACCTTCTAGACCTAACTAGCCTCTGGAGTTCTGTAATTTATGGTATAAGACATCCAGTTTCTTAAACCCATAACATGTGTAATTTTCAAAATCAACTGAGTAGATGACCTCTTTCTGAAAATCTCATAATATACTGCTCCATGAAATTATTTTCTGTTCATGATTGCATCTAAAACGGAAACATTTTAAAATCATAGAATCATAGAATCAGCCAGGTTGGAAGGGACCTCCAAGATTATCCAATCCAACCTATCACCCAGTCCTATCCAACCAACGAGAACATGGCACTAGATGCTCCATCAAGTCTTTTCTTGAACACCTCCAGGGATGGGGACTTCACCACCTCCCTGGGCAGCCCATTCCAATGGCAAATATCTGTGAAGAACTTCTTCCTAATATTCAGCCTATACCTCTCCCGGCTACAAGGATGCTTAAGGGACTAGAGTGACTAGAGCACTGCCT
>VWZI01007019.1:30204-40661 GCA_013396835.1 Psilopogon haemacephalus
AGGTTGTGGAGCACAGAAGCCCCCAATGTGATCTTTGATCACATTGGGGGCTTCTGTGCTCCACAACCTCCCTGGGCAACCTGTTCCAGTGCCTCCCCACCCTTACTGTGAAGAATTTCTTCCTAACATCCCGTTCAAATCTCCCCTCTGCCAATTTGAACCCATTCCCCCTCGCCCTGGTTTTGTTTTGGGTGTTTTTTTCCCCCACAAACAGCTCCTCTAGTGCAGTGCCTGCCTATCTGTGCTGAACATTTCTCAGGAGAGAACAGCAGGCACAGCCTGGGGTGGTGCAGAGGGTTCAGTTGGATCCTGGCACCTCGCACAGGCTCTCTAGCAAACCCACATCCTCCTGGCACTCAGCTCTGAACGTGAGCCTCAGGCTGCAGCGAGCTCCCTGCAAACAGCAGCAGCAATCCCTGAGCTGCAGACATTCAGGCAGGGCCTGCCGAAATGTTATTCCCTGCACAGCCTTTCAGAACAAAGCTATTTTTGGGTGAAGCTGCTCTGCTCATCTCTTCAGCTCCCTCCCTGTACTCCAAGTTCTCTCTGCTAAGTTCAGCAGATATTTTTGTAGCCCCACAACTCACTCTGGCTTGCTCACGCAACTGATCCACAATTAAGCGATCAACTCTTGATGGGTTTGAAGGCAGCCTTGGAATGGGGATGTTGTTAGCACTGGAAACCTTCTTCCCCTGGAAATTCTTTGCAAGAGCTGATTCAGTCTGCAGGGAAATAAAAGAACAAGGCCCTCAAGGTCAGCTGCAGAGAGTGCTCTGGTTAAGAAACAAACCCACCAGCAGCCCAACCACTTCTGTGCCTGAGTTATGGTTTTGTTTGGTTTTTCTTTTAAAGCAGATGAGGAGGACTCAGGCATTTGACACCAAAGCCCTTGAGAAACAATCATCTGTTGGAAGAGCACAACTCCTTCACCCCCAAGCAGTTAACTGAAGACCTTATGTCAACAGAAGGTGTTTCAGAAGTGCTCTGTCTCCTCCCTCTGACTACAGCCTGCTCCTGTTTTGCCTGCAGATAAAATGGAGGCCAGGCAGAGTTACAAGAGAGAACAAGCAGAGGGATGTAGGACCACAGAACAGAATCAGAGTCCTTACAGTTGGGGAAAAGCTTCACAGTGCTCCCTGTGCGTGGAACTCTCCCAGCAAGCCAAACCAGCATGAACTCAGCACCTGGCCCACGTTTTGCACAGCCTCACTCAATTACAGAAAGCCTTTTCTGCTTGAAGAGACCCAGGCTTGATTTAGCCATCAGCAAATGACTTTGCAAGCTGCCAGGTGTCAGTGTGTCCTGTCCCACAGGCACTGGCACCCCAGTTAGCAACACCCAGCTAGCTAAAAAACTAGCTTGAGAACTGCTTAAGATAGTTTTGTGGTGGTCCACATCGAGCTGCAGCCTCATTTTCTCCACCCCCAGCTTCTCAGCACGCCTCAACTCCTTCTGCATTGCACTTTTCTCTGCCAGCCCCTCCTAGAGCCCAGCTCATTCTTCCATGATCCCTTTATTCAAAGCTGCATCCAGCTTTAGTCAGGAAGCACTTCAGGGAACTGTCCCCTCCTACATCCCCTTGCAAGCAATTTCCTTTCAGTGACCCCAGCAGAGCTTCCACAGAGAAGCTGGCAGCCAAATGCCCAAAGGATATTTGCCCCATTGATTTGGTCACTTCCCTCTCACAAAGCCACAGCTTCAGGCACTTTTTGTATGCCCACCCCAGCTAAACTGGTGACAAGAAGGCAGTTTTTACATCCAAGAGCTGCCTGAACTACTTTTGGTGATGACCCTAAAGGGTAATTGCTTTAAGCAGAGCTTCACACAGAGCTACCTCAATCTTTCAGCTCAAGGTTTTATTATTACCCTGTCTTCAGCCTCTGGTTCTGGGGTAAAAGGAGCCCTTTCAAACACCATCTTCAGTTTCAAACTTCAGGGAAACAGGAGGCGAGGACTCTTTCAAAGAACTAAAAAGTGCAGGGCCTAAGAAACTTAATTAATTCTTGACAGGATTAAAGCCCAGTCCCAATTCAACATGCAATTACTGCAGCTCCTTTCAAAGAGTCCAGCTCCATTGTCGTTGCTGTATCAAACCCCAGCATGCCATGGCTTTGTCAGCCCTACCACACCCCCACCCCAACCCAGAGACTCAAACTGTTACTTGATTCCTGCTTTCAGTGCAGTGCCACATTAGCTCTGCTCCCAGCTGGGCTACAAACCATCAAAACTTCTGTTTGCAGCCTGAATGTGCAAGGCAGCAAACCCTTTGGATTTTGAAGTCTCATTCTTTGATCACAGAATGGTTTAGGTTGGAAGAGACCTTAAAGATCATCCAGTTCCAACCCCCCTGTGCCATAGGCAGGGACACCTCCCTCTAGATCAGGTCCCTCAAGACCTCATCCAGCCTGGCCTTGAACACATCCAGGGAGGGAGCAGACACAACCTCCCTGGGCAACCTGTTCCAGTGTGTCACCACCCTCACTGTGAAGAACTTCGTCCTAACATCGAGTTTCAATCTCCTCTCTGCCAATTTGAACCCATCCCCTCTTATCCTGTGATTACAAGACCTTGTAAATAGTCCCTCTCCAGCCTTCCTGTAGGCCCCCTTCAGATACTGGAAGGATTAAGTGTTTCAGCTGACTCCAGTGAGGACTACCCAAGATCCCTGCCCAGTCTGAGCAGGATGAGATCTACACCAAACCTGTGACAGGGCACAGTCATGGATTTTCTTTTTTTTTTTACCTTCTTTCTTTCTTTCTCCAAAGCTTTCCACTGCTCATAACATTCTTCCAGTCTCAGGTGGAGCTCGCTGGCAGGCCCACAGCGGCTCTTCACCTGCCTTGGGACTGCAAATGGTGGGACAAAGGCAGCAGCAGAGCTGCCAACACACATCTTCTTGTTGAGGAAAGGGTAGAAGCGCTTCACATCCTCGTGGGAGAGCAAATCAGGAGGCTCCAGCAGAGGCAGGACCGAGTGGCCAAAGAGACGAGGGGAGCGCAAAGGGAAGGCGCCGGAGCCCAGCTGCTGGCTGCGCCTCAAGTCCTCCATCAGGAAGCTGCTGGGCAAGCTGGGGGCCTGCAGGCAGCTCAGAGGGTCCCCATTCCCCTGCCCGAGAGGGAACTGACCCTGGGACTCCATCAGCTCTTGGTACATGCTCTGCAACCACCCATCCGCCGGCTTCTGCCCCTGCAGCTCGTGGCGCTCGCTGGGTGGCTTCAGCTGGAGGCGGTGCTTGCTCAGGCTGTCAACGATCCCCAGGTGCTGAGCTGAGAAGCTGTCACAGAACCCATTGGGCTGCTTTAGCTTCTTCTCACTCAAGTACTCCAGGAGGTTCTCCTCTCCAGCCCTGATTGGCACTTCCAGGCACGCCGCGGAACGACCTCGCTCTGTGCTGCCGTAACCCAGGTCAAGGCCTGGGGCAAAGGAAGGGTTCTCCTGGCAGTACCTGGGAAACAGGCTGCTGCTGCTGCTGCTGCTGAAAGGGAGGTTGGAAGAGGGTAGCTGAAATAAATCATTGGGATGAGTGGAACCTTTTGGCAAAGCAGGGAGATGATGATTCCGTTTCACCAGGGGATTTGGGGGCTGAAGCTGGGCAGGGGCAGCAGGCTTGGTCTGGGTGTTCAGCCAGGCTGGCCTCACGCTAGCGCCCACGGCAGGGTTTGCTGGGCCTGCAAAGAGGGGAAGGGGCTTGCAGTACTCTGGATTCTGCAGATCAGACTTGGGAAAAGGCTGCTTCTCAGCACCATTGGCACAGTCACCAGCCCCTGGGCAAGGAGGGAAAGCTTTGAGTCCATATTCAAATTTTGGCCCCAGGTCAGTGCAGAAGGAAGCTTCGTTTGGGAACTGTTTCTCCGGCAGGAGCCCTGCGGCCCTGGGGAAGGGGAAGCTTTGCTGCTCAGCAATTCTCTCCTCTGCCTTTTTCTGAGTTCCAGATTTAACTTGAAATAATTTAGCGTAGGGTTCTGCGTCCAGGGATGGTGCCTCAGGGGTTCCATTCACCAATTTAGTTTCTTGGAGGCTGCAGCTGGTGCTCTTGTTAGGCTTGGCTTTGGCAGCATGAGGGTACTCGGGGTACCTGCTGTAATCCGTGCCCTCGCCGTATCTGTGGAACTGCGGCAGGAAAGGCTCTGCCCATTTTTGGTGCAGCTGCACATCCGCTCCTTTGGGAGCCAGCTTCTCCCTCCCGTAAGGTAAAGCCTCAGCCCCCAAGTCTTTGATCACTTCCGAGCACCCAGCCTGGGGTGCAAAGGTGCTCTTTATGTAGGGGTAGTTCTGATACGCAGGGCTCATCCTCGGGCCCTCGCTGGCCTGCAGGCCGCAGCCGCCGGCACGATCGCTCCTGGCCGGGTAGAGGCACTGCTCCTCCAGGCTGACGGCGCCGAAGCCGCGGTAGCACTCCTCTGCCCTCTGCAGGTACTGCTTCTCAGCACCGGGGACAGCTTCCCCACCGTAAAATCCCTGCGGAGAGGCGGCCCCCACAGCTGCTCGTTTGCTTTCCGGCAGCAGCTCCTGCTGCTCTGGGATTCTGGCGGCATTCACCGGCCACACGGATTTGAAGTTGGAAGGGCAGCTCCTTGAGAAAACAAGAAACGTGCGGTCAGGCTCTTGTCTCTGGTGCTCCTCCTCCTGTCCCAAGCATGTTTAAGACCCCAGCTCTTCCCTAAGCATTTCTCTTGCTTAAGCCAGCAGTGTCTAACTTGAGCTTCCACCAGCTCCTGCTGTCGCTGCATGAGAACGCTGACCCTGACTGTCTACACTCACCCATCTGCCTCAGCAGCTACAGCCAATGCCTTTAAGCTGTGCACATACCAAGTGGTCAGTCAGTGCCACCAAAGCACTCCAAGCTCAGGTACCCACCCTTCCCCAACCTTGCAAGGTGTCCCCAACCTTGCAAAGCCAAGTCCCAGCACGAAACACTTCTCTCTCCCTCACCCTGCTCACAGCTGCAGAGCTGCCTGCATTTTTACACGGGCTTATACTGCTTCCTGCAGGTACATCAGGAACAGGCAGCCCAGCACATTTCCTGCCACTAACTGCCATGGATTAACACAAAATAATCAGGCACTGACTGTCAAGGAAAAGTGTGAACAGACTCAGTAAAACCTGGAATTGTGCCTGGAAGTCACTGGAGCGCCTGCTGGACTTGGCAGCTCTGGAAGCTGAAGCCCAGCCTTGGCTGCCTGCGCTCTCCAAGTCCTCTCTTGGTCAAGACTGACCTCTCTAAAGCTTTCCCTCACTTCAGCACACCTAGAGAAATCCCTGGAATTGTCTGGGGAAACAGAAAGGAGGAGTGGTGCCCAGCTTGGGAACCTGGAGATCTGGGTTCCCTGTCTCATCCATAGAGCTGGGTTCAGGAGCACACACACTCAGGGGTTCAGGCAGCAAACTGGGAGCTCTCCAAGCATCTCAGGGATGCTGGATCTGAATCCTCCCCTGTCACTCTGTCGTGGCTACCTGAAACAGTTCTTCTGGTGCCTGAATACAGGCACAAGAAATCTGACACAGATAAGCAAATAGTGCTTAGGTAACACTAAGAGCAGGAAACATTAATTGTCTGTGGAATTCTTCTCTCCTGCCAGCTCAGGAAGTGTGAAAGAGTTAAAGAGTTTGATTTTATACTTTGTGTATTTTTTTTCCCTCTGTGCACTGAAATTAATTAAGAAGGAAACCTAAAGCCTGCTCTCAGTCTTGAACTAAAAAAAGGAAAAAAAATAGGCCAAGGCATAGATTTGAGGAGATTTATCTGAGCCCAGCAATTCCACAGTGCTTGTTAAGGGCTCATTTTAAAAATGCCAATTAAAAAGTTCTGCAAACAGCAGAGAGCCAGCAGCCCTGGTGTAATGTGAGCAGACAGGGGAAAGCTGTCAAGTGTGGCAAGAGAATTATTAGAAGATTTGGGGGGAAGAAAAGGAAGCTGTAAAGAGCAGGAGGACTTGCCAGCAGCAGATGTGAAGCTGAGGGAGGGAGCAGAGAGAGAGAGCAGCTCCTGACAGAGCAGAGGAGGCAGCACTCACCCCTCAGCACCATAGGGCTGTGGCTTCTCCTGCTCCTCCAGGATGTCAGACACCAGCCCATACAGGTCTGTTTCACTGCCATAATCGTTCCTCTCAGGCTGGACCCTGCAAACCAACCCCACAGCAATCAGAACAATTACTGCACTCAAACTGGTCTGCGAGGCAAACAAGAACCAACAGACCCCATCCATTCCCTCCCCACAGCCACCCTCTCCCTGTCCCAGGGGCTACCTGGACTTCATGCTGATCTGGGAAGCAGACGGCTGCTTGGGCTCATCTCCACAGGTGGACCATGGTGTGTACAAAAGGGAAGTGTCCACGGGGGCAGAGAACTCTGACATGGAAAGGGAGGAAGCATAGGTCTGAGGCACCTCTACATTCTCTTCATTCTGTGTTTGAGGTACAACAGAAGCATTGAGTGGGATCCCAACCACAGCAAGCCGCACTTCATCATGCTGTGTGCCCCTCACCCAGCCACACCAAGCTGCCATTTCTCCATGCTGTGTGCTCCTGACCCAGCCACACCAAGCTGCACTTCATCATGCTGTGTGCTCTGAGCAACCTGATGTAGTGGAGGATATCCCTGATGACTGCAGGGAGGTTGGACTGGGTGATCTTTGGTGGTCCCTTCCAACACAAACCATTCTGTGATTCTATGATGTACTGTCCTGTCCTGGCATTTTCTACTGACCAGACTAAACCCCCCTGCTCTGCAGGCTGGTTTATGACAGTGTTTGCACTCCTCATCTGTGCACGCCCCAGAATCATTTGTGCCCATAGCTAAGCTCCTCCTGCTCACCAACTCCCCAGCCTTTCTAGAAAAGGTCACTTGCTCCTCACTTTGCCTACAAGGAGAACAGAGAGCACCCAGAAGCACTCTTCTTATTGAGCACCACATTGCTTCATCTGTGACTTTCCTAGAAGCAGTCCCTGCCCTTTCTGATGACCAGCAGGGACAAATCAAACCCAGCGACTTACGTTTGCCAGGACAACAAACTGCCCTAGAAGCATTTTTTTTTTGAACCTTTTGTTTACAAGCAACCCAAACTCCTCCACAGACACGAAACGTTTGTTTAGAATCCACTGGACCTGTGATTTGTAGCAGGCATAGAGTGAGGCAGAGCCTGTCATTATGCTGCTGAAGGCATCAGTCAGCCTCCCGCCTGCCTCCGCGCCGCTCCAGCAGCAGCTGCCGCCTCGGAAGGCCACTTTGGGCTGCAAAGAGAAGGGGAAAAAAAGTGGTAGAAGGACATTATTATGCTGTGGATTTTATACCAACATCAACTTTTTTCAAGCTTTAATTTACCTGTGGATTTGGCTCCATCTAAACTCTCAAGGAGTCAGCCTGACCCACTGCACAAGAACACTTCCGTATATACCCTGAGAGAAAAGCTTAACACAACAGAGCATGAGAAGTGTCTGCAGAGGTGATCAAGGCTCAGAGGAGATCTGCAGTCTCTGTCTGCATCACTTGAGTGCATCAGGATAAAGTGACCCTCAAAGCTCATATTTTCCAACTCCCATGCAGCCAGCAGGGACACCTCCAACTAGAGCAGGCTGCCCAGGGACACGAGTTTGACCTTAAATGTCTCTGGGGATTGGGCTGTGATGACATCCCAGGGCAGCCTGTGCCAGGCTCTCCCCACCCTCACTCTGCAGAACTCCCTCCTGATTTCCAACCTTAACTCTGCCCTGCTCCAGTTTCAAGCCACTGCCCTTGCCCTATCCCCACAGGCCCTTCTGAACAGCCCTCCCCAGCCTGCCTGCCCCTTCAGATACTCAAGTGCAGCTCTAAGGTCTCCCTGGAGCCTTCTCTTCTCCAGGCTGAACAACTCCAACTCTCAGCCTGTCCCCATAGCAGAGGTTCTCCAGCCCTCTTTTTGTCATTGTGGCATCTTCTGGACCCACTCCAGCAACTCCATGTCCTTCTTAGGTGGGTGGCACCAGAAATGGACAGAGCAGTGCAGGTGAGGTCTCCCCAGAGCAGAGCAGAGGGGCAGGATCCCCTCTCTACATCTCTGCTCACGCTGTTTTGGAAGCAGTCCAGGCTGCCTTTGGCGCTCTGGCCTGCAAGTGCTCATGGCTGGCTCCTGTCCAGATTCATCCATCAGCACCTCCAAGTCCTTTTCTCTCAATCTCATCACTCCCCAAGCCTGGACTGATAATGAGCTTCCAAAAGGCTGAATCCCCACAGAGAACATCAGCTGCAGGAGTAGGAGAATTATCACCCCTTTCACCAAGCACAGCTAGGGAGTCATTTAGCTTCCTGCACATCAGTGGACATCTCTGGTCCTTGCATCACAGGATCACAGGATGTCAGGGGTTGGAAGGAATCCAAACCCCCTGCCAGAGCAGGACCATGCAAGCTAGCTCAGGGCACACAGCAACACATCCAGACAGGGTCTGCAGAGGCTCCAGACAAGGAGACTCCACAATCTCTCTGGGCAGCCTGTACCACTGCTCTGGGACCCACCCAGGCAAGAAGTTGCCTCTGGTGTTGAGCTGCAACCTCCTGTGCTGCAGCTTCCATCCATTGCTCCTTGTCCTATCCCAGAGAGCAAGTGGGCAGAGCCTGTTTCCTCCCCCTTCCCCACCTCTGACCAGTTCTCAGATATTTATAAATATTCATTAAATCCTTTCTCAGTCTTCTCTTTTCCAGACTAAAAAGTCCCAGGTCTCTCAGCCTCTCCCCATGAGGCAGTGCTCCAGTCCCCTAATCACCACTGCTTCTTGTTTCTACATTTTCATCACACAGATGTGTTTATGTGCACCTTCAGCCTTCAGGAGCTGGAATTTTGCAATTCTACAGACATTGAGGAACCTTGCCCCATTCTGCACCTTTGGGAGAGACAACTTTTACCTAAGAACATCCCTGTCTCTATCATCAGCCTGGAAGAACTCAGATGTAAGTGGCCAAGGGCAGCAAGAAATGAAAACCTGAGATGTCCCTGCTCACTCAAGGGGGCTGGACCTAGATGACCTCTAAAGGTCCCTTCTAACTCAAAACCATTTTGTGATTCGAAAAGAAAAGAAAACAAAAAAGTTTGGCACCTTCCCTTCCCTTCTCAGAATCCCAGAATCAGTCAGGGTTGGGAGGGAGCACAAGGATCAGCCAGTCCCAACCCCCCTGCCATGCCCAGGGACACCCTACCCTAGAGCAGGCTGCCCACAGCCTCTGCCAGCCTGGCCCCAAACACCTCCAGGGATCTGGCCCCAACCAACCCTTCTTCAGAAGATGAAAATTTAAAATTAAAACAAAGCCAACTGGCTAAAAAAAAAGCCTTTTACTCACAGACAACATTAAGTTATTCACCTAACACTTCAAATATTCCCACGGCAGCTCATGTGAAACACTTCCTGCAACACTCAGAGTTCAGGTTTCACAGGGGAGTGTTCTGACAGCAGCCTGATTAAGAGCTCCTCACTCTCAAAGCTGTCTACAGCCACCCAAGGATGAAAACAGATCCTGCACCTCATGTGCAGGTCTCCAGCATGAGCTTCCTTCTGCTTTCCACTGCAGAACCAACACATTGCTTCTTCTCAGCTACGCTTTACAAATGTGAACAGGGGAGAACAGCATCAGCATGGGGCACAACTCCACAGCCTCCACTGACTGGGCCAGGCCTCCTCAGTTTTCAACTTGAAAACAGTTAGGCCACAGGGCACTGCCACAGCCTCTTGATTTCAACAGATGACAGAACTACAGAATTGGGTTGGAAGGCAACTACAGAACAGGGTTGGAAGAGACCCCTGGAGCCCATCCAGTCCAACCCCCACACTAAAGCTAGGGCACCCACAGCAGCTTGCCCAGGATCACAGTGGCCAGGGGAGGTTTGGAAGCTCTCCAGAGGACAACCTCTCTGGGCAGCCTGCTCCAGGCCTCCTGCATCCTCAAGGTAAAGAAGTTCCTCCTCACATTCAAAACCTAGAATCAGTCAGGGCTGGAAGGGACCACAAGGAGCAGCCAGTCCCAACACCCCTGCTATGGACTGGAGCCGGGAGAGGGGAGAGGGAGAGTGGAGGTGAGGAAGAAATCCTTGAGAGTGAGGGTGGAGAGAGGCTGGCACAGGCTGCCCAGGGAGGCTGTGGAGCACAGAGTCACCACCACCCAACTTCACCTCTCTGCCTTTCTGGGTGAGTGTTGCCATTCCCCCAGTCCCCTAACAGCAACATCTCCTCCTGACCCCAGCACTATGCCACTGAGCTAGGTACAGCCTGGGCATAGTGGTGGCACCATGCTGGTGCTGGCACATCTCCACCTTCTTCAGGTCCAGAGCTTGTGCAGAGCTGATGGCCCCAGGGGAGCAGAGCTCCAAGGAACACAGGAGCCAGTTCCTAAGCACCACCTTGAATGGGGCAGAGAGCTCCAGCTTGGTCCCCAGGGGCAGTTCTCATTCACTTGGGCCGAGCTTAGAATCCTAAAATCAGTCAGGGTTGGAAGGG
>VWZI01007020.1:0-17572 GCA_013396835.1 Psilopogon haemacephalus
CTATAGAAGACTTTAGGTGGTTAGTTCATATGTAAATGCCAGATAATTCTACTCAGGCTGCATAGCTAAGCCTTGCATTTGACTTTTTGATATGTATTTTCCCTGATATTCAGCTGTAAACATAAGATCTGTGGCTTAAAAACAACTTTTTCCCACTGTGCCTTCAAACTTGTTTTCAAACCAAAAATTTCTCTCCAGGCTTTTAACTTGGATGCCATCTACAAATCATCTCTCTTACTTGACTAATCAAAATACAGATATCCCAGATGTGACATTAAAAAATGCTGTCACAGGCAGATCAGTTACTGAGGTACTGAAAGGTACATTATTTCTGATAACTAGTTCTAAATTCACTACTGGACTTTGTATCAAGGGTACTTAATACAGCCTGCGAGGGGATAACTGAATAACTGAGGAGATAACTTAGATAATTGTTTTCAAGTAGCAATGTACAGAGTGAAACTCAGTATTAGCCTTCAGAAGGGCAACAAAGCTGGTGAGGGGCCTGGAGCACAAGCCCTGTGAGGAGAGGCTGAAGGAGCTGGGGTTGTCACACAAGAGAAGTTATGCTTCCCTTCTGCTTAGTACTAGTCAGGCCACACCTTGTGTACTGTGTCCACTTCTGGTCCCTTCAATTCAGGAGAGATATTGAGGTACTGGAACATGTCCAGAGAATGGTGACGATGCTGATGAGGGGGCTGGAGCACAACCCTATGAGGAGAGACTGAGGGAGTTGGGGTTGTCTAGCCTGGAGAAGAGGAGGCTCAGGGGTGACCTCATTGCTGTCTACAACTTCCTAAAGGGAGGTTGTAGCCAGGTGGGCGTTGGTCTCTTCTCCCAGGCAACCAGCAACAGAAGGAGGGGACACAGTCTCAAGTTGTGCCATGGGAGGTCTAGGCTGGATATTAGTAAGAAGTTCTTGACAGAGAGAGTGATTGGCATCGGAATGGGCTGCCCAGGGAGGTGGTGGAGTCACTGTCCCTGAAGGTGTTCAAGAAAAGACTTAATGGAGCACTTAGTGCCATGGTCTAGAATGAAGACACTTACAAAACCCTACCAGCTAATAAGATAATAGTGAGAGCTTGCACTGTGAAGGGAAGGTTGGACATTTAGACTTTGCTGTTAGTGTTATGCCCAGATTTTAAGCCATTTCCTTTAAGTTTGCAGCCGCAGTGCACTTCCACTGCTCCTATCTCATCAACACCACCGCAAAATGAAACACTGAACTTTGCTGCGAGAGCTGAGACAGACAGTGAAATTGTCCAGAAAGGACAACTGAAATATTCCCAAGCTGCTCACACTCGCTCTTCCTGCTGGATTTCAGGCTGCACACAGCCTTGCTCATCAGAGAAGAGCTGTGCAAAATGCTTTCCAGCAGCACCCACTTGGTAATTGTTTCTAGGTCTAGAGATGCCAGTGCTTCTAAACAAGGAAACAGGTAAAACTGTCAGTGAAAACTGCACCATACACAGCTGCCTACGGCCGTGAAACCTGCTGTTGATGCAGCAGATAAAACTCAAGGAGTATTGTTTTGCAGGGTTGTTGTCAGCTAAACTGGATTTTTCCAGTCATCTGCAGGCTTTTATAAAGCTGGGTTGAAGGTGACAGTGCTTGGATTATCTATTATGTTTGTACTCACAGCAAACTGAAGGAATTTTTCTCTAAAGCATCTTGCAATGCTTTATTACATGGAACTGCTGGAGAGAGTCCAGAAGAGGGCCACAAAAATGATCAGAGGGCTGGAGCACCTCTGCTATGAGGACAGGCTGAGGGAATTGGGGCCTTTCAGCCTGGAGAAGAGAAGGCTTTGAGGAGACCTTATAGCAGCCTACCAGTACCTGAAGGGGGCCTGCGGGAAGTCTGGGGAGGGACTGTTCACAAGGTCTTGTAATGACAGGACGAGGGGTAATGGGTTCAAACTGGCAGAGGAGACATTTAAATGGGGTGTTAGGAGAAATTTCTTCACAGTGAGGGTGGTGAGGCGCTGGAACAGGTTGCTCGGGGAGGTTGTGGCTGCTCCCTCCCTCAATGTGTTCAAGGCCAGGCTGGATGAGGTCTTGAGCATCCTGATCTAGTGGGAGGTGTCCCTGCCTATGGTGGGGGGGTTGGAACTAGATGAAGGTCTCTTCCAACCTAAACCATTCTATGATTCTATGAATAGTATTTTTATTTCTGGTCCTTACCTAAAAGTTGCAACAAAATATAACTAGGAATATGAAGCAGAATTGACTGCTTGAAGGGAAAAGGGCTACTTCTTCTGAATTTGGTATTTAAAATAGATCTTAGACAGGCAGTAGTCTTTTCTAAGGTGATAATCTGCAGCTAATTAGAGATATCATGGCACGGGGGTTGGAACTTGTTGATCCTTGTGGTCCCTTTCAGCCTCGACTGATTCTATGATTCCGAACTTTCTATTGCTAAAAATATTTGTTCCTATTGAAATTCCAAGACAGTGCTTTTGTTTATTTGTTTGGGTTTTTATATCTGTTTGTTTCTGTGTGAGTGGTTTTGGTATTGTTTTTTGTTTTGGTGGTTTTGTTTTTGTTCATTTGGCTGGTTATTTTTTTTAAGAAAACATCTTGAATTTGGACTTTTTTCATCTTTCTCCTCCCCGCTCTGTTTTCTTTATCCAGTACATTTCCCAGGCAATCTCTTTTCTGACTGTTAAAGATGTTAAAGTAGTAAATGATAGACAAGGGGGGGGGGAAAAAGGAGCGTGGATCTGTGTATAATCTTACCTGTATTCTCAAAGAGAAATGTCAGCTGACAAAAATAGGATAGCATTAAAGGTCCATTTGACAGCAGCTTCCTCCCTATTACTGCTTGACGCTATCTGGGAAATGATGGTTTGCTCCTCACAGTGAGAGATGGAAGTCAGTAGGGCATTTCATCTCTGAAAAGAATTGAAAGATACTGCCTCTCAGCTGATTATATGTTAGTATATTTTAGTAGCATATTTTATGGAAGAAAAGTCAATTTTCTGTAGTAGGGCCACGGTTTGGCAAGCCAGACCTCGCTGACATGACTTATTGGTGGCTGCCTCCTTGGTAAGCACTGAAATTGCTACCTTTTATGTATCAGGATTATGTTTCAAAGCTTAAGGTCTCTAGCTGGGCCCTAATTGCGATTTTAGATAAGATTTAGCTATAAGAAGGGGAAAAGATAACTAAAGGATTGCACGTTTATACTGACATCCACACTGCAATTATCAGCTTTTTTTTTTTCTTGAGGCATTTTCATCCATCAG
Source organism: Psilopogon haemacephalus (assembly GCA_013396835.1). Classification (NCBI taxonomy): domain Eukaryota; kingdom Metazoa; phylum Chordata; class Aves; order Piciformes; family Megalaimidae; genus Psilopogon; species Psilopogon haemacephalus. Next base: position 3,248 of record VWZI01007020.1, read on the forward strand.
AAACTCTACTGTTAAACTTCCACTGGGGAAAAAAAAAATATATATTTGTTCAAAAGAATCTTTAAAGATTTGTACTGATGTGAAACTGCTGTATTTGTCACTTGGCAAAGGCACTGACTGATATTTACATATGCCAGTTACCAAAGCTTGGTCCTCTCTGGGGAAATAAATATGTGATCAAACTGAGCAGAGGTCCTTGTTATCACAAAGCCTGCTACCACTATCTAGATTGCTCATAGATCCTGAAATAAATAGTATGTATGAGTAATCTTAGATTAAGTGTGTGTAAAACAAGGGGAAATGGAGCAAAGCTGGAGGTGGGAAGATTCAGATTGGATGTGAGGAGGAAGTTCTTCACCATGAGAGTGGTGAGACCCTGGAATGGGTTGCCCGGGGGGGTGGTTGGGGCCACTTCCCTGGAGGTGTTTTAAGCCAGGCTGGATGTGGCTGTGGGCAGCCTGATCTAGGGTAGAGTGTCCCTGCCCATGGCAGGGGGGTTGGATCTACATGACCCTTGTGGTCCCTTCCAACCCTGACTGATTCTCTGATTCTATGATTAATCAGCTTTCCTTCAAGTTTTCCTAACCTTGTCTCTGAATGCCCAAATAATTTGAAAATTCAGAGCTGCAGCTTTCTAAGTTCCTGACAAATAGCAAAGTTAGTGAACCAAACAGATTTTTGTAGTCTAAGACATTAATTTTTCATTGAAGTTGTAAGAAAGCAGTTACAGTGTGTATTTAAGTTTTATCCTAGACAAAGGAGCAACCAAATGCTCCATCGAAGTCAAATACCGTGAAATTTAAATAGGGCAAACATTCATACAGAATGTGTTTGCACTTGGTTGCATATATAATTTAGTATTTTTAACTGCTTTTATCATGTAGTGTAGCTCAGGAAAGTAAACTTTGTCCTCTTGTTGAGTCTTGGGCAAAAAGCTTTTCAGTTAGAGGATTCTGGGATTTATTTATCTAGTTGTTCTGAGTTTCAGTGTTGACCACAGAATGGTTAACCACAGTAGTTAACCACAGAATGTGGTTAACAGATTATCAACTGCTGCCTCGTATATATCTCTGTCCTGGAAAGCTAAACAGTGGGATAAGTTACAGTGCAGATACTGGCATGAATGTGTAGAAGTGCCATGCTTACAAGAATCTCTTACAGATTTTTAGCAGCTGTCATTTATTGAATTCTTTAGAACTCTCCTATGTGGTGAAATCAGTTAAGCAGTAGACACATTTTCTTTTTTTCCCCTACAAAAGTAAGAAAATTGAAAAGAAAGCAAGTATTTGATGGTCTCCTTGAGACAAAATAATGAACTTGGATGCTCCTAGCTTCTAATACATTAATATACCAGTGTCAAAATCTCACTAAGATCCCTTTTATGTTTCTCTGTAGCATCTTTCTAAACTCCTTGTGCCCATCAAGATACAGCAGGCTACAGATGTAGTGGTTTAGCAGTTACCTGCCTCCCCACCTTAATAAACCCCGGCTAAAACTCAGAAAACACTGGAGGTTAATAAATCAAGCTTTATATTTACAGCAATGCACAATGTACAAGCAAATATTTACAGAATATTACAGATATTTACAGATATATACAGTGAAAAAGCAATACAGACACCACACCCCTCCCAGAGGCCAAAATCCCCGAGAGAGGGTAACCAACCCCCCCTACCACCTTTCCCCCCTTCCCCACCTTTATCTCACGACCTGTTGATGCTGCAGATAAGCTGAAGATCGGTCAGAGAGATTAGTAATAGGAAGGAGTTAGTAGTTTTACTCTGAATTAGCTAAAAGACAGAGAGACAAAGGAGAAAGCAGCTGCAGTGCCGAACAGACAGAAGCCCTCTGCTCATCTGGTTGTTTTGAGAACAGTTCTTAAAACAACTTTTTTTTTTCTTTCTCAGTAAAACTCAGTGAAGTGACACACTGTGTTTAACTCTCTCAGCCAATAGTCTAATTTCTCACTCAAATTCTCCTATTAGCTCAAAGCAACACAACAGGTTACTGCAGGCCAACAAATTGTTGTCTCTTTAGGTATACTTCCTGTTGTGAGATTAGTAAAACTGATTAACAATCTAGCTTCATATTAATGGAAACAGCAAAGATATTTTATGTCTTGCCAGTGCTTTTTCACTTTTTAAGTGGGTAGGAGAATCACCTTCTGACTGAACTGCAAAGTACTGAGTGAAAAGTGCATTTTCAGAATGTAAGAATCTCTGAAGGGTTTGAACACTGTCAAAGTGCTCCTCTTTCTCAGATAACTTTAAAGAAGTGCATAAGTAGTTTGAAGCTGAAAGGCATTCTCCAGTATGATAGACCAGAAAATGGGATTTGAGGAACGAAGCAAAGCAGGAAGTGGGGAGATTCAGATTGGATGTGAGGAGGAAGTTGTTCAGCATGAGAGTGGTGAGAGCCTGGAATGGGTTGCCCCAGGGGGGTGACTGGGGGCACTTCCCTGGAGGTGTTTAAGGCCAGGCTGGATGAGGCTGTGGGCAGCCTGATCTAGGGTAGGGTGTCTCTGCCCATGGCAGGAGGGTTGTAACTAGATGATCCTTGTGGTCCCTTCCAACCCTGACTGATTCTATGATTCTATTATTCTGTGCAATGTACAAGACACATATTGTTAATCTGCTATGCCACAACTTCCCTACTCTCATTAATTAATCACACAAAAATGTGAAACTCTTTCAAGTAGAGGTACTATTAATAACAAAGGGTTTCCATTATCCTAGTGCTATAGAATCATAGAATAATAGAATGGTTTAGGTTGGAAGAGACTTCAAAGATCATCCAATTCCAACCCCCTGCCATAGTCAGGGACACCTCCCACTAGATCAGGTCACTCAAGACCTCATCCAGCCTGTCCTTGAACACCTTCAGGGAGGAAGGAGACACAACCTCCCTGGGCAACCTGTTCCAGTGCCTCACCACCCTCACTGTGAAGAACTTCCTCCTAAAATCCCACCTAAATCTCCCCTCTGCCAGTTTGAACCCATTCTCCCTCATCCTGTCATTACAAGACCTGGTGAATAGTCCCTCCCCAGCCTTCTTGTAGGACCCCTTCAGATACTGGATACTATCTTATAGATAGTTTAAATATTTTTTTTTCCTAACAGCTGATTTTTCGTTATGATTACAATTTGCATCCTGTTTATGTCTCTTTTGTGAGGAAGCTGAAACATCAAATTAGCAATAACATGTACAGCTGTATGTGATTTTCAGAGAAGGTAGCAGTGAATCCAATGGATTATGCAGTAACATTGTATAGATCCATTGTGATATATGTTTAAGAAGGTGAATTATATTGGCATTTTTAGATAGATATTGTGACCCTTTTACAGATGATACTCAAGAACCATGGATGCTGCTTCTGTTCTCACTGAGGGCATGCAGTCTTCTGTAAGGGTCTGTAATTGGTATGATGACTTGATAAGTATTAGCAATAGCTCCCAGATAGTCATAAAACACAGCAGAGGTGAAAGCCACCCACAGCTCTCTGGCATATTTTGAAAACTCTTTCCATGCCATCTTGAAACCCCTACATTAAGTTTTCAATAGTCCTGCTTGAATTTGCCATGTGAAATAATTTTTTTTTACTGTCAGAAATAAATTCTCCATAAATTTTATAGTTGTGTTTAGCAGCAAAATTCCTAATAGGAGTTTTCAAACTCTTCATATATTCTTCTTTGTGTGGCTTTCTCTCTTCCAACCCTCCTCAACCCCCCTCCTTTTTTTTTTTTGCATCTTTCTTACCACTTTCTGAGATTAAAGGCAAACTAAACATTGAGACTTAGATGAGAAAATTATGCAGGAGGTTTTTATGATTTTAGCTTATTAACTAGTAAGTGCAAGCCACAAACACATTAATAAACCTCCAGGTAATGTATAATCAATATATTTTTGCAGTGACAAACTCATTCATTGTTCATTACAAATATTCTTTTACCTCAGCAACAAATTGGAGGAAAACTCATAAACCTGTCAACAATTTAATATAACTTGAGACTTGAACAACCTGTAAGCCTTTTCTTCTCTATTATTTTTTTACATGGAAAAAAAAATGATCAGAGACATTTTAATAACTTATAACCTATAAAATGGCATATAGATAATTAGTAGCAGCAAAATCATCTTTTCCATTAAGGACTAAAACAAAAGAAAGCCACAAAATTAAGGGAGATTCACACAGTAAAATGAGTAATCGTGGATACCAAAAGTAGCAACTTAGCTAAAAAACTTAGTTAGGCACAGAATAATAAGTGTAAGGTCCTGCACATGGATTGGTGCAATCCCAAGCACAAATCCAGGCTGGGTAGCGAATGGCTGGAGAGCAGCCCTGAGGAAAAGGACCTGGGGATCTGGGTGGATGAGAGGCTCAACATGAGCCAACAGTGTGCACACACGGCCCAGACAGCAACTGTGTGCTGGGCTGCATTAAGAGAAGCTGTGGACAGCAGGGCAAGGGAGGGGATTCTGCCCCTTTACTCTGCTCACGTCAGACCCCACCTGCAGTACTGTGTGCAGTTCTGGAGCCCCCAGCACAAGAAGGGCATGGAACTGTTGGAGAGAGTCCAGAGGAGGGCCACGAAGATGATCAGAGGGCTGGAGCAGCTCTGCTATGAGGATGGTCTGAGAGAGTTGGGGCTTTTCAGCCTGAAGAAGAGAAGGCTTTGGGGAGACCTTATAGTAACCTTCCAGTATCTGAAGGGGGCCTACAGAAAGGCTGGGGAGGGACTGTTCACAAGGTCTTGTAATGACAGGATGAGGGGGAATGGGTTCAAACTGGCAGAGAGGAGATTTAAACGGGATGTTAGGAGAAAGTTGTTCACAGTGAGGGTAATGAGACACTGGAGCTGGTTGCCCAGGGAGGTTGTGGCTGATCCCTCCCTGGGATCAAGGCCAGGCTGGATGAGGTCTTTAGCATCCTGATCTAGTGGGAGGTGTCCCTGCCTATGGCACAGGGGGATTGGAACTGGATGATCATTGAGGTCTCTTCCAACCTAAACCATTCTATGATTCTATGAAAATATATTAATGCATTTATTTCTAAATCTCTGTAGCAAAATATTACCGTGTCTTTACTGATAATAACAAAGAATTTAAACAATGGTATTTTGGGTATTTTGTTGCTTTTTCAGACCATGACATTCAGGTGTAGCTGCTTCTCAGGTGGCTGTGACAGAGCAGCTGCCTTCTCATTCTAAATAAAGCCAGTGCTGGGCTCACCAATATAGAGGAAACAGCAATTTAACTGTAGGAAGCTCAGTGCCAGGCTGGGCTACAAAGGTTAAGCATTTAGAACATCTCATTTATGAGGAGAGGCTGATAGAGTTAGGACTGCTCAGCCTGCAGAAGAGAAGCCTCAGGGGCATTTATCTGTATGCATATGTACCTGTCTGAAGTTGTAAAGATAACAGAGGCAGACTCTTCTCAGTGACAGGACAAGAGGCAATTGACACGAAGTGAAACACAGAAAATTCCACTTAAACAGAGGAAAAAAAAAAACTTCATTATACAGGTGGTCACACACAGATACAGGTTGGTCAGAGAGGCAGTGGAGACCCCATGCTTGGAGAGATATTCAAAGGTCCACTGGGTGTGGCCTTAAACAACCTGCTGTCATTGACCCTGTTCTGAGCAGAGGCTCGAACCAGGCAATGTCCAGAGATGTCTCACAGTTTCAGCTAGCCTGTGAATCTTTGAAAACATATTAATGAACAAAAAAAATGTCAAAATGAGTTGATTTGGATAAGAAGTGTCAATCCAAGAATCCTGTTTTGGCAGTTCCCCGCCCCCCCCCACACTTTGAAATAACCCAGACTAGGACTCAGTCAGCTGGAAGTTAAGGAATGAAGCTTATATTTACAGCTTTGCACAATATACAAGCAGATATTTACAATGTAGAACAGGTATTTACAGATATATACAGTAAAAAGGTAATACAGAAACACCACACTCCTCCCAAAAGGCAAAATCCCTAAGAGGGGTTTCTAACCACCCCTACCACCTTCCCCCCTTCCCCAATCTTATCTCACCAGCTGTTTATGCAGCAGATAGGTGGAGGTAGATCAGCCAGGGGGGATTAGCAGCAGGAAAGAAGTTAGTGAAATTATTCAGGTTCAGCTACAAAAAGCAGGGAGAAAGAGCCATGCAAAAGCAGCCACAGCCCAAAGTGGTCTGACTTATCTATGTTTGGGTTTCAACTCTTAAACATTTTTTTTTTCTTTCACAGTAAACCTGAGTGAAGTAGCATAATCAGTGTTTTCCTTTCTCAGTCTATAATCTAATTTCTCATTCAAACCCTCCAATTAGTTCAAACTAGCACCGCTGAATTTCTTGACTGCTACACTGTGGCATGGTCTTGCCTCATCCTTTTCATTTATTTAATAAGGCTGCTGAGGTCAGGTGCAAGCAAATGTAAAAGGAAGTAGAAAAGCACAAGAATTTGGACCTTAGGTTATGTCTGAACCTTTATGTTCTTTTTCGATTGGTGTGCTCTTTATAGACATCAGGTAGCCGTACACAGGAGAAAGGAGACGTAAATGTTGTTATAAAAAGTAAATCTCTGACAGCTGCATTCAAAAAATGCCAGGTTAAACTTGATTATCAGTATGACAGCTTCCTGAATTTTGGTGATGGCAGTCAGAAAAGGAGAAAGTTACGTCAGTGATGGCTTTTTGTATCTTCATCGAAATTATGAACCAGCTGGAATGTCTATGAACTAAAACACATTTAATTGGGACAGTTAGTCAGTTGCTGTACAGAAAAGATATATATGCCCGAGAAATAGAGATACAAAGTCTTATTACTACTTGATAGTCACCATGAGAGTGGTGAAGCCCTGGAATGGGTTGCCCAGAGCAGTGGTTGGGGCCACTTGCCTGGAGGTGTTTAAGGTCAGGCTGGATGAGGCTGTAACCAGCCTGATCTAGGGCAGAGTGTCCTTGCCCATGGCAGGGGGTTGGAACTAGATGATCATTTTGGTCCCTTCCAACCCTGACTGATTCTATGATTCTATGATTCTATGATAGAAGCTGACTGTCTCTTTATGCTGCATTATTATTGTGACAGCCTTCACTGGTCAGCCTATCATGGGGCTAAGTATGGGTTCATGAGTAAGTGTCTGCCTGCATGAAAGCCAACATTCAGTGCAGTCATGCCAGGAACTTGCACTATGGAGCCAGGTTTAAGACTAGCTGAGCTCCTGGGTTGGAACCTGTGTTCCAGGACAGATTCCAGTAGAGGTTATTACAGTCTGCTAAATGTAATTATCTCCTATACTTTTAATTTGCTGTAGTATTCACTTCCAGTATTGTGAACTGGCATTACTTGCTTCATTTTATTTGAGAGAATGCTGTATTTTAGTAGAAAACAAAGTTTTTCTTCCTTCCTTTCCTCCTTTTCCCTTCTACTCACTCTCTGGATGTGCATATTTATGATCACAATTGGCTGTTCTTATTGCAATCCATTGTTAAATAACACCTGTAAACCAGCTTATCAGCTATTTGCAATACATAGTTTAATAATTTTCAGATTCACTGCTTTCCCAAGTATTACAAAGAGAGTGGCAATATAGAATAGCTGGTATCTCAGCACTCCAGCAGTAGAAAGCATGGCACATTTCAGTTACATCCACTGATAGGAGATACACCTCAGCTGTGCCATGGCTGTAGTAGCTTTGTTGAAAACTGCAAATAATGTGTGGCATCATCTCTGTGTCCCAATGGCCATGTCATAGAACCATAGAATTAGAGAATCAGTCAGGGTTGGAAGGGACCACAAGGATCATCTAGTTCCAACCCCCTGCCATGCCCAGGGACACCCTACCCTAGATTAGGCTGCCCACAGCCTCGTCCAGCATGGCCTTAAACACCTCCAGGAAAGTGGCCCTAACCACCCCCCTGGGCAACCCATTCCAGGCTCTCACCACTCTCATGGTGAAGAACTTCCTCCTCACATCCAATCTGAATCTCCCCACCTCCAGCTTTGCTCCATTCCCCCTTGTCCTCTCACTACCTGATAGCCTAAAAAGTCCCTCCCCAGCTTTTCTGTAGGCCCCCTTCAGATACTGGAAGGCCACAAGAAGGTCACCTGGGAGCCTCCTCCAAACTGAACAGCCCCAACTCTTTCAGTCTGTCATCATAGGAGAAGTGCTCCAGCTCTCTGATCATCCTTGTGGCCTTTCTCTGGACACACTCCAGCATGTCCACATCCCTGTTGTTATAGGAGCTCCAGAACTGGATGCAGTACTCCAGGTGGGGTCTCACCACGGTGGAGTAGAGTGGGAGAATCACCTCCCTTGGCCTTTTGGCCGCATTTCTCCTGATGCAGCCCAGGCTCTGGTTGGCTTTCTGGGCTGCAAGTGCACACTGCTGACTCATGTTAAGCTTCTCATCCACCAGCACCCCCAGGTCTCTCTCCACAGGGCTGCTCTCCAGCCAGTCACTACCCAGCCTGGATTTGTGCCTGGGATTGCCTATTTTTGCCTGGGATTGCCAAAGCAATGTCAAAGCCTTTTAAATATGTGCTGGTGCAATGGATATTTAAAGACACAACCTTAGCAATACTGCAGAAATCTAAGATGCACGTGTATCTGTGTATAACTTTTTTCAGACAAAGTACATTTTTACCACTACACAAAATTAAATCAAAGTACCAGAGCACATGCCTACCAACAACTGATTTGCAGGAGTAAGTGTAGGAGAGTTTGGTGGGAGAAAGTAATTTGTCTTTTTAAACAAGATTGAGGCTATATACTTCCAACGCAGAGGAATATAGAGAAAATTTACTACATAGCCTGAGACTACAGGTCTGTTCTGAAAATTGCCTGTGTGTTTTCTCCCAAAGATATAAATCACTCATGGAAACCAAGTGTTTTGGCTTGAGCTTGTGCATAAGTGCTCACAGCAGAATCCCTAAAGTAAAAATACTGATTTTAATGGAAAAAAATAACCACATTTATTACAATCCACAGTAGTTTGATAATCAGTAGCAGCAAAAGCATCTTTTCCTTTAAGGAGTAAAACAAATGAAACCCACGAAATAAAGGGAGATTCACACAGTGAAATGATTAATTGTGGATATCAAAAGTAGCAACTTAGCTAAAAACCTTAGTTAGGTGCAACATATATTCATACATTTATTTCTAAATCTCCATAGCAAAATGCTATGGTGTCTTTACTGATAATAACAAAGAATTTCAACAATAGTATTTTGGGTGTTTTGTTGCTTTTTCAGACCATGACATTCAGTTGTAGCTGAAAAAATAACCACATTTATTACAATCCACTGTAGTTTGTCACTTGTGTTTTTTTAACAATTCCCTTGTCTCTGATTGATGTTGTGAATCTGATTCGGTTCACTTTGTTATTGTTTACCATGACTCAGATCCCCAAAGACACTGAGGTGCCCAACTGTGGTGTGTTACCGTGGCTCAGATCCCCAAAGACACTGAAGTACCCAACTGTGGTGTGTTACCATGACTCAGATCCTCAAAGATATTGAGGTGCCCAACAGTGGTGTGTTGCCATGGCTCAGATCCCCAAACACACTGAGGTGCCCAACTGTGGTGGGTTACCATGGCTCAGATCCCCAAAGATATTGAGGTGTCCAACTGTGATGGGTTAAAGGACTTTGCCTCCACTATTGGAAATTTACTGGACCAGCTCAGGCAGCATGGAAGTAAGATAAAGCTATGCTGACAGCAAAGCAAAATTTACAAGCATACATACACAATATATTTATGTACAATTACATACAATTTAGAAATAATACAGAAACCCAAGGTCCCTCCCAGACAAAGAAACTGCCCAGAAAGGGCTCAAAGCCACCTTCTATCTCTCCCAGACAGAAAAAAAAATCAACCAGCAAAGCTTACTTTATTATCTGAGAATGTTAGCAGGAGTTACTGGAAGAGATTAGAGAGCAGTGAATAGATCCAATGCACAGAAGTGAAGATGGCAAAAGAGGGACAAATTGTTTATACTTTGGCTTTTTATCCTTTATAACAAACCAAGGAATGATACAGACTATAGCATTATTTTTCTTTTTTTACAAGCAATGATCTAAATTGGATCTAAATGACCTTTGGATGTGAGGAGGAAGTTCTTCACTATGAGAGTGGTGAGGCCCTGGAATGGGTTGCCCATTGGGGTGGTAAGGGCCACTTCCCTGGAGGTGTTTAAGGCCAGACTGGATGAGGCTGTGGGCAGCCTGATCTAGGGTAGGATGTCCCTGGGCATGGCAGGGGGGTTGGAATTAGATGATTCTTGTGGTCCCTTCCAACCCGGACTGATTCTATGATTCTAATTTGTTCCATTAAAATATTCCAATTAGCCTCAAACCAGCACACCAACTTTGACTTCAGTCTATATTTACTATGAGTCAGTTTCTTAAACTAGATGCCTTTTGCATTCGAGAATCTCTGCCTAAATGGTCACATAAGAATTAAGACTTAAATTGTTATTTTGCTTTAAAGGAAATGGCAGATTTTTCAATAATTTTTTTGCGCATTTGACAATAATTAAAGCCACAGAAAATTCTGCTTAATCAGAGGAAAAAACTTCATTATAGAGGTGGTCACATACAGGTACAGGTTGGTCAGAGATCATAGAATCAGTCAGGGTTGGAAGGGACCACAAGGATCATTTAGTTCCAACTCCCCTGCCATGGGCAGGGACACCCTACCCTAGGTTAGATTAGATGCTGTGGAGACCCCATCCTTGGAGATATTCAAAGATTGACTGGATGTGGCCTTCAACAACCTGATGTCATTGACCCTGGTCTGAGCAGAGGCTTTAACCAGGCAATGTCCAGAGATGTCTCACAGTTTCAGCTAGCCTGTAAATCATTGAAAACATATTAAATGAACAAAAAATGGCAAAATTAGTTGATTTGGACAAGAAGTGTAATTCCAATAACTAAAAACTTTTTCAATGTAGGAAAATATTTCCCTGCCTTTTGCTCACCTAACAGTAACTAAAAACTTTTTAAATGTAGGAAAGTATTTCCCTGCCTTTTGCTCACCTAATCTGCTTTGTGATTTTGGCCATAGACATACAGCTAAGGGCATCAAAGCTCCTTAATGCTGCTTTGAACAAATATTTGCAGCTCCTCTCTGTTTTATGAGCATCTATAATCCCAGTGGAAATATCGAAATAGAAGCAGTGCTTTTCTTTTTTTTTTTTCTTAAGGTTAAATGTAAACATTTTAGCATCACTTTATTTCAGCAATATTTATAAACGTTCCTTTCATGGCAGCATAAGTATGCAAGAGAGCTGAACACTCTCTCATTTATGGTAATAAAAAGAAGATGCCTGGAGGAGATTTTACAATATCAGCCAGGCTGATGGCGTTACTTGATTTGAAGAGAGATGATAAAGTTTCTTATGTCCTCCTCATGTCACTGAGCAACAACTATTAAACCTGAACTCCAAATGTCATAAAATTGTTTGTATTATTGCCATGCAACGTTAGGTATCACTAAATATTGATCAAGATCATCGTGAAGGAAAGGCTAACAAATTTAAGTTTAACTTCAAGTCAAGAGACAATTATTGTCCCTGTTCTGCTACTAAATGCATGCTTGTAAACTCTCCACAAATGCTGCTTTATTGTTCTGTATCATTTAATCCATAATTTCATTGATTATTCTATTTAAAGAGCCTTCTTGTGGCATATAATGCGAGTGATCCCATCCTGTGCTGAACAAGTGTTGTGTGTAGCATTAACAAGCTAATGACCTTTATGTTACGTTGCTGATGACATTTGCTGTCAGATTGTTTCCACTTACCTTGGTTAATAGCTAATTCAGACACATCACAAAGGGAAACGTCATGTTTTGAATGTAGTTTGAAGGTTCACTCCCTGAAGGGGTCTATTCCTCAAATTTCTCAGTGCATGACTGTGCTGGTTTGAACTAATTGGAGGATTTGAATGAGAAATCAGGCTATAGGTTGAGAAATGAAAGCACTGACAATGCTGCTTCCCTCACAGCTTTACTGAGAAAGAAAAAAAAAAAAAATGTTTTAAGAGTTGTAACCCAAATATAGATAAATCAGATTTCTTCAGACTGCTTTGGGCTGTGGCTGCTCTTGCATGGCTCCTTTCTCCCTGCCTTTTGTAGCTGAATCTGAATAATTCCACTAACTTCTTTTCCTACTGCTAACCCCCTGGCCGATCTACCTATCTGCTGCATTAACAGATAGTGAGATAAGACTGGGGAAGGGGGGAAGGTGGTAGGGGTGGTTGGTGACCTCTCTTAGGGATCTTTGATCTCTGGGAGGGGTGTGGTGTTTCTGTATTACCTTTTTTACTGTATATATCTGTAAATGTCTGTTATACATTGTAAATATCTGCTTGTGTATTGTGCATTGATGTAAATATAAAGCTTCATTCCTTAACTTCCATACTATTGAGTCCTAGCCTGGGTTATTTCTAAGTGTGTGGGGGTGGCTAACTGCTAAACCACCCCAATGACTTCTCATGACGAGTCCTCAGCAAGCTCATTAGCACTCAAGTACAGCTGATACCTCTTTTAGGAACTCCTCGTTCTACAGTTCAGCATCTGTATATGAATTAGCACATGGAGTTATGAGTAATTGTTTTAATGAAAAATTCAAATTGTTTTAATGGAAATTTCACCTCTGAATCACTTTCCTCCAAGTTGGTGGTGAATATAATTAGGTCTGCCATAGTCCTCTTCCTGTGAGACTGCAGATAAGGCACAGGAAAAAGAAAAAAATCTTTGCTGTAATCCATCTGCTTAAAGATGATAGTGAGGCATTGATGAATTTATTACTATTCCTGTTCTCTGAACCCCTTAAATATTAAAATATGGTATAATGTATATTTAAAAAAATGCTGTTTTTTAAACAAAGAAGGAATAAACCTTTTAAAGAAATTAATTATAAGGCACCCACTGTAATAAATAAACATAGCCCATATTCTTCAGTCCCACACAGACAAGAAGTTGGACATGCGCTTCATTTGACCTTTCATTTTTAATGACTAAAGGAAAATGTTTTCTCTCTTTGTATGCCAGTGAGGCTCCTCTGGTGGTGGTTTGTAATATGCATTAATGTGAAAGTAATCATTAAACAAATACTTGTCTTTATGTGAGCAGCTGCTGAAAGATTTTAACTTTGGAATTAATTTAGGCATTTATTTTATATATATATATATATTCAAAGGTATATTCCATATATATATATACTCAAGGACATATTCCACACACACATATATATATATATATAAAATACATACATATATATGTGTGTATAATATATACTTTTACTTCATGAAAAGTCTTGTGAGACTTGGCAAAGTAAATTAATTTTTAACAAAGCTCAGTTAATGAATGTTAATACTGCTAAGCTTTGGCTGAACTCTTCATCAATTTATCATATAAAAATATTTCATTTGTTATTTTTCTTAATATTTGCATCTCTGCATCTTAACGATCACAGAATCACAGATTACATCTGGGTGGATGAGACCTCAAAGATCTTCCAATCCAACCCTCAATCCAGCACTAAAGCTCAACTACCTGTAGGGAGGTTGTAGCCAGGTGAGGGTTGGTCTCTTCTCCCAGGCAACCACCAACAGAACAAGGGAACACAATCTCAAATTGTGCTGGGGGAGGTATAGGCTGGATGTTAGGAAGAACTTCAAAGAGAGAGTGATTTGCATTGGAATGGGCTGCCTAGGGAGCTGTTGGAGTCACTGTCCCCGAGGTGTTCAAGAAAAGACTGGATGGAGCACTTAGTGCCACTGAATAGGGCTGCGTGATAGGTTGGACTGGATGAGCTTGGAGGTCTCTTCCAAGCTGGCTTTATTCTATTCTATTCTATTCTATTCTATTCTATTCTATTCTATTCTATTCTATTCTATGCTATGCTGTGCTGTGCTGTGCTGTGTTATGCTATGCTGTGCTATTCTATATTAAGCAATAATGTGCTGTGAAAGCTGACTGAAAATCCTGTTGCCTATTATTTGGGGAGTTCATAGGGAATAGTAATTTCATGGGATAAAGTTAACTGGTTTGGCAAACAGAATGCTTGTAGAAAGAAAAGGCCACTCCAAATATCTATTTCTCATTGAAATTCTATCAGAAAATGTAATGTAAGCCTTTGGATCAACATCCTGCCCGTAGTCACCAATAAAAAAACCCAAGCACTTGCTATTTTACTGTTGTGTAAATTGAAAGAGATACAATTCATTACCAAGACAGTTTATGAGAGTAAATGAAAAGAGAGCATTATAGGAACATGCTGCCTGTATCTGGCATTTACATATGAACTAACCACCTAAAGTCTTCTATAG
>VWZI01007021.1:0-11842 GCA_013396835.1 Psilopogon haemacephalus
ACGGGATACTGTGTTTCGTTAACTCATTCCCGTGACAGCTTTACATTCAATAACAAAACAGAACAAAACAAAACCAAACAAAGAAACCAAAACAAACAAACCAAGAAAAAGTAGCAGCAATGTGAAAAATACTATGTTGAATCTGAAAACCAATCCCCATTTTAGTCAGGAAAAGAGATCTTACTATATTTAATAAAATATAGTCATGATCATTATCAATTTAGTGTAACAAAACACCTGTTTCTGCTTACAAGGTGGGGATTCATGCTTAATTTTAATGCACAGACTAATAATTTCCTTGTTACTTATTCATAACAATTGAGGAGTATCTGCTGCCAAATTCATTAAAATTCATCACCAGGAGTGTGGATTTGTTCATTTGGGGTTTTCTGAGCACAGAGGACAGTCTTTTTACTAAAAGATGAGTTAAGTTCTTAGCAAGATTAATGTCCTGAGAAAATTAATGTCAGTCAGGTATCCAGGCAAATTCTTTCAGAACAAAATCCTGTTCCTTTCTGGGAATGCAAGAAGGAGAAATGTAGAAAAAGAAAAGCAATGAGCTGTGTAGAGAGGGAACAGCCTTGGTTCCCAGGAGATACACAATGCTTCCTCCATGGGAGAGAAGTAGAGGAAGAGATAACAGGTCAGGTGGCACTGGAAAAAAGGAGACCTAAAGGAAAAGTCTAATAGAAAAACAAGACTGTACATCATCTGTATTATGTTAATGCTTTGTTCTTATTATAGTATAAAAAGTAGCTCTGTCTGTAATAAAGGGGGATTCTGCTTTGCCTGGTGGAGTCCAGGCACATTTCTCTACATTCTTTAGACCAAGTCCTTGTGGTGTTCACCAACAGCAGAAGCTTATACAAGTTTATATAGCTTAGATCTGATATACTGGGCCATATGGTACTACAATTTTATAAAGAGAGGACTTCACTAAAATGAAGTTCTGTCTCAAAATTGATGCCATATATTTTGCAGATTTCTGTACAGTTGCTGGTGTTGCCGGGAAGCTTAAAATACCACCTTTAGCACATTGGGAAATAGCAGCAGGTGTGTTTCACAGTGCTCATTGTACCAAATTATAGGCGCTTATTCTTGCTGTCTGGTCATCTCCGGCCAGTCTGGAGTTACAGGAGAAAGACAGGTTTCTCTAAAGGGGATTCGGAGTGACTAAACCAGATTTTGACTTGCACTTATTCCTGCAGAATACTCTCTCAGTTTGCAAAAGACAGTGGACTTCCAAAGGGCAACCAATTTCCAAAACTTCCAAAAGACAACCAGCTTCTGAAACTGAGTCACCTCGCTTCTTTGGTTTGGCTTCCTTGCTTCAGGGAAAGCTTTCAAACCTCAGTGTCTAGCAGTAGATTGCTACATATAGTTTGGCATTAACATATTTATTTTTCCTTTGAGAAATATGCATGTGTTCAAGTCTCATTCTGTATCAAAGCAGAAATAAATATTACACTTCTGAGATAACAATCTGAGCCCTTCCTTTGTGAAATATTGGAAGGAGGAGATGTATCTTGCTCTAGGTATCTCCCCTTTTACCTCTTGTCGTCTATCCCCCAGATTCCTTTCTGGACTAGAGGTATGTAGGATGATGAACATGTGTGATTTCTGAAAGAAGTCCATGCCTGAAATGTCCCAGTTTTTCACACGTTTGACAAAAACACTTCCAAAACCTGAAATACTCCAACCTGCTCAATTCTTATATCAATATTTAGATATTCAAACCAGAATGTCCCACTTTTCAGAGATAGTGAGCAACTCAAAATTCAGGCCAAGTAAGGCACCTGAGTTTGCTCATTTGAACATGTCTAGCAAAATGAAGTCTAGTAGTTCACTTAATTGCCTTGGAAGAAAAAAATGATGCTTGAATATTGTTAAACACCAGGTACAGCAAATCATTGTAGTGCCTAATTCACGAAATAAGAGATCTCTTGGTTTATAAAAACAATAGCTTTAAAAGATAATGACTGTTTCTATTCACCTCACATTAAGTTATTTTTACAGTTTTACATCTCAAGACATTAATACATTTTTTTTATTATGCCAGTATAGTGTTAATGTCATTAGCTTCATCTATTCCTACTTGCTATTCAAACCTCCTATCTGACAGCTTAAACCCTGTGAGTGGGAAAATGTATGAGGCATTATATGTGAAATGTCTAATAACCATGTCTACAGAGAGAGACAATAAATAGCTTTTTGATGGAGAGTAAAAGAATATTTTGAAGAGACAGGCTTCTGAGTTGAGTGGGAGTAGAGGCTCATGATCATATTTGATTCTTCTAGGGTTATGACTATGCATTCATTTTTACATTTAAAGAGGCAGACTAAACACTGCAGACTGCAAGTGAATTAACTGCTGTAACCACTTCACTAAGGTGCTGAGCAAGGTTGCCTCTGTTTTGATCACTACAATGGAACCAGCATACTGTGTTAACAGGTCATCAGTCTGTCATTTAAAATAAGCAGAAGAATCATAAGAGAGAGAACTAAAATGAGGCCAAAGCATTCCATTATATTTCCATAAGGACTAGGTGTAAGCTATTCTGATGTCATAAGAAGATAAACTGAAAACATCTCTTCCCTTCATATCTAAGTTACCCAGTAGATTTTTTAAGGTGCCAAAGCAGTTTCTGGTAGCGAACTGATAAACAATAATCTTCCATGCATCCTGATTAAAAGGTGAATCAATTAGTCTTCCTTAATGGGATTGTGCTTTACAACAAAACCACAGCTGGTTTATTTCAAAATAAGTGAGCACAGAGCTTGATAAACACTCTGAGAAGAATGTAACATTATCTACCATTTTTCAATCTCAGGTCTACTTCACAGAATTACAAAATTAAAATGTATATTGATAAGAGATCTTATTAACATATACAAATATCTGAGGTGTGGGTGTCAAGTGGATGGGGCCAATCTCTTTTCACTGGTCAGCAGCAATAAGACAAGGAGCAATGGCTACAAACTGAAACATAGGTTTCACCTCAACATGAGGAGAAACTTCTTTACAGTGAGGGTGACAGAGCATTGGAACAGGCTGTGCAGAGAGGTTGTGGAAAAAGAAGGGAAAATAAGGAAGGTTCAATCTGTTTTTATACTCACCAACAGATCGCTCTAGAGTTCGATAGTTTTCTGTTACTATATTGTTCCTCCATCCACTCTTCCCATTCTCAAAGTTGTTTCATTGCCCACTGCTGCAGACCAGTTTGATTAACGCTGGCTTGTCCACTGGCTCAGCTTCATGACAAGGAGACTCACTAGGCAGAACAAGCCAAAGGAGAGCACTATTAGAGAAATAGTCAGTTAGAGTTGTCACAGGTAGCCCACAAATACTTCTTCAGACAGACACCTTCTTTCCCCACAATTAGCAAACTTCGTAGCAGCAAAGCAAATCCAGGTAGCCCTTTTCCAAAACACTTTGACTTTCAATTGCCTGTGAATGTCACAAGTGAAATTTATGTCACTTTGTGGTCTAGGGTATGAAAGTTAAAATCATACGCTGAAGTCCTGCATTGAAGTGTTTTACTTTCTAGTTGCATACTGAAGAAGCGAGGCCATTCCACTGGCATTATCTATTGAGTGAGATACGATCCAGTGCCACTTGGTTTCTTATCTTGTTCAAAACTGTGCGCTGCTGCAGGGAGTGAACACTGTGGGTAGCTAAAAATCCACACATCTGTGTGTGCTGCTTTTGATGATGAACACAATTGTAACAGAAAATAACTAAAATACAAAATTACCTGATCTTTAAGACATGGACCTCCGCTGATGAAGCACTTTCTAAAAAAAAAAAAAAAAAAAAAAAAAAGGTGAATTAGAAAAGAACATAAAATTCGGAACAATTCAGTTTAGATTTTAATTACCAGTGATAAAATGTCATTGCCACATCAATATTCAAGTGTCACAGTAGCCCAGAAACTACACTGGCAGTGGAGTCTGTGGCTGCAGCTTTGTAATCACATCAGATACTAGATGTGCATACTGAAACCAAGCTCTCCTCAGCCCAAAGGAGGGCACAGGTGCAAGGCATGCTTTCCCATCTCTATGAATTGGCTGTTCTCCTCTGCCTAGAGGAACAGGTTCAAACAAAGAATTTCTTCCTTCTTCACCTGCCTTGTTATCTGGGAGCCAAGGGAAAAGCTAGAAGTATGAATTCCTGAGGGAATGGAAAGCATACAAGTTCTTGTTTCCTGGCTGTGTATCCTATCCATGAGCATCACATCCATCACTTTCAAGGATTATCACAGCTTTGCTCTGCTTTTCTCTCAAGACAAAAGCATTTGGATTTAACTTTCTGAGCCAGGAGAGAAAGATCTCTTAGTAGTGCTAATTGGGGCATCTCAAGTTTGAGACACACCTTTCTACCAAGTTTTTGTTATTGACTACTTCAGGTTGTGAGTTGTCTGTGTTATGAAAGCCATGAATGCTGTCCTGTCCAATGCTGTGGTAGGTCAAAATAGGCCTGAACATGTACTGGCTTGCCCAGACATGTTTTTCTGCTCTCCTTTCCTCTGTTTTGGGGAGAAGCAACTGCAAGAAAGAGGACAAAATAACCTGGAGCCATTGAGTCTGAGAGACCCTAGCTTTCCCAGAATTTCTTTGCTCCTGTTTGAATCCTGTGGTAAGCACTTGATTGTGCCTGCCTCATGCAAGGCCTGCGTTTTCCCCAAATTTGGGTAAGGCAATTCTATGGCTTCACCTAATATCATCAAGCTTGGCTAACTGCCATTTTGATTGGCTATTCTATGTCCAAAGGCCCACTAGTCTTGGGCTGATTTGATAAAAAGGAGATGAGCAGGTAACACAACATGCTCTGCCATTGTATCTGTGCTGCTGCCTCCTGCTGCCTGCCGTTACTGCTGTCTGTTTTTGGCAGAGGTGCTGCCTTATTGTTTTCTGCAGCATTATGCTTTGCTAAGCTAATTAGCTAGTTTGTTTGCCTGGAAACTGCCTGCTTAAAGTTTGCCAGAAATGGGCTCTGAGTGCCTCCATGTGATAGGCCTGCATAGCCAACATGACATCCATGTTGAGACTGGACATCACAAGACATCCTGCTGACACCTGAAAGTCTCCTGCCAAGATGGGAATTCCTGGAGGTACATAGATCATCTGGAGAAATGAGGACCAAGTCAGAGATTGTCTGCCTCTTTCCCCAGCATCCTGTGAAGCCTGGGAAGAATCAGAAGTCTCAACCATCAACAAGACAATTGGCAGAATTCTCTGAAAGTGTCTGGGTACTATTTTAAGCTGTTGCTAGCCCCGCTACTCAGAGATAATATTTTGTGAGTAAATACTTAAAGCTTCTTGTAATTTACCAATTGCCTTCTGACATAAGCAGAAAGGAGCTTCCTTGAGTCCATCTATTGGGCAAGTGGTACATTGACCACAAGAACCTTCTCTATCAGTTCAGTTGGGTTTAAATGCTTATATTTTAAAACATTTTGAATTATATTTAGCTTATAGTTATTATTTCTAGATCTAGTTATTTCTTTGTATAATGTTCCCATGACCATTGCAGAAGAACAGGATTATTATTAAAATTAGTGGCAAGAGTTTTGAATACCAAAATTAATAAATAATATTAATTTTGAAAAAATAATATCTCACATCAGTTAATTACCCCTCCATTGCATCCAGTTCTCTGCTTTTACAGTGCAAGGAGCTGTGGTGTATTTCCCATGCTGAAAGATTCTACAGGAGTAGCCAAACACGTGGTTTTGTCATTCCCCAGCACCTGAGAGAGCTGCTTTCTCAGAGGTAGTAGCTGGCTGCCAGTGACTTTTCTCAGTGATGAATGGAAGTTCCCTCATTTCACTGTGCTTTTGCTAATATAAAAGCATTCATTCTGCAGTGGCAACAAGGAGGGTCACACATGCCATTGCTGAAGAATAATAGCTACAACATGATATTTAATGGTGTAGAGATGGCCATTCCTGTTCTTATTACTCCTTGTAAATGTCAACAGGTCACTTTCCTAGGTCTAGAAACTGATTTTTGTACAGCTACATCTGGCATCAGGCCTGGACACAACCAGCCCATTTGGCATTTCATCTGCTACACAGTATGCTCTCATAGAGTAAAAGTTTCCATTGTCCATGGATTTTTACAGAAGCAACCTTCCATGATGCACATTACAAGTACAGCTTTATTTTATCTCTGACAGAAACACTGATATGTTCTTAATAACTTAATTACACAAATAATATTTCTTGTATACACAAAACTTTGACATCTGAGTCTCAGAGACTATGCTTGCCTTCTTCTTCTTCTTCTTTTTCTTCTCTATGACAGCCATCCTTTTGAGAAAAGAATGCTTTTCATGACAGATCCTTGCAAACACTGGGCCAGCAAAATCCTAATGACTGATTTATTCAGGCTAGCCATTAACATTGGGAAAAAATAATTGGTCATTTCTTCTCTGCTGGAGCTGCTATCAGCATATACTTAACATAGGAGGAGAGAAAGTGCTGTGAATTAACCTGAATCTGGTGCAAAATGTCACTTCATTCCCCTGAAATGGACTTTCTAACACTGATAATCATCCTTACAAATATGCCTGTCCCTTGGAGCTGCTGAAGTGATGCAAGGAAGGAGAGGACAGAATCAAGCCAAATGATTCTTCTCAGTAAGTTATTTTAGAACAAATGAACTTAGGAGAATAACATACTTCCATACTCCCACCTCCCAGCAGGCACTCATGGGTCATGGGTAGAAATAAAGGGGGGGAAAATAAATAATCAAGGTTGGAAGGTTACTAGAGCAATCTCAAGCATCCACAAGCTACATAAGATATCGTGCATTTCTTAAAGATTTCATTCTCAACAGAAGAAGAAGTACCAAAGCACAAACTAAGAGTTCCTTTTATCATGTACACTTAGATACTATATAAGAATCTAGCTACAAGGACATGAAAAATGTAATCTAATTGTGAGAAGTGTTGAAGTTGCTGGGCACAGGGTTGATTCAAAAGATTTTCTATCAAAATCATCATATGGCTATTTTAAACCTTTGTATCAATGGTTCCTCACACCTCCATTTCAAACTGCAAGTACAGATGACACAAAACCACTGTGCATTTTGCCCATCTTTCTAAACATGTCACAGATCAAATATTAGCACCAAAATTGCAATGTGGCTACAATTTATTTCTGTTAATAGACCTCATGAAAATTACAGTCAGTCTTCATAGCTTGATTTTCACAATCATTACTTTGACTTCAATGACTGATTAACCTTTCTGCAGAAAACCAGCCCTCTTTAAAGATGTAACACTCTCCTTTTAAAGTGAGATCAAATCCATTCAACACTCCTACTCACATTGCTCTTGAGAAGAACCAGGGAAAAGAGGAGAAAATATATTTTAAAAATATGCCCAGAAATTTCTTAAATGAGGTGAATTGACATAAAAAGCCAAGTCTTTCAAAAATACTTTGCATATCACTTCTAATAACAGCTTTCTGCTTTGTATGTGTTGTACATTCAGATCTACTCTTTCCAGAGCAGGAGAGGAAATGCTGATCTTCCATCTTGCTAAACACACCCTCAGAAGTGACTGTGACTAAATTCCCCCAAAACAGGGGTCCAGACCAAAACAGAGAGAAGCAAAATTGAGGTTGAAACAGAAACCAGGGTAAGAGTATCATGGCCCAAGTGGAGAAGGGAATTGAAGCAAGAGGCTGACCATGAAGGAATCCTCCATCCTCCATAACGAAGATCTGGGGAGCACTTCTTGTGAGGCACCATTTCTACACCGTGGGGAGTTAGGTTTGACGACGACATTAGTTACAGCTGCTGTGGGGTCAAGACGCCAGCTGTACAGGCTAAAAACCACTATCTCCTGTATTTCTGATTAGGAACTGTGAAGCTGACACTGACGCCCCCACACAAGAAGGTGTATTACATGACATAATTTCCTATTGATATTGGCATATCAAAACTCCAATGCGATATTACAAAGCTGATAGTCATGGGCTGCAGATACTAAGCAGGTAAAGCCACCTGGAATGGGACATCAACCTTCAATATGAATCCATCTTCAAAGGCATAGCATCTCCATTAACATCCACATTACTGTACAACAGCCAAAGGCTGCTTCATGTTTCAATCTCTAGCATTATTTCAGTTGGAAATACTTAAGTCCTTTTTTGTCAGAGTGAGGCAAATTTCCTGGTCAGCCAGTGATACTACATTGCTCTAACATGCACAGCACTTAAGATGTTGAAGGTGGCAAGCTCCCCACATGCAGATTGGGCTCTCTAGGGCTACTTGAGGCACAGTGGTGATAAGGAGAGAACCACTGTCCTCTGCTTTCTGCACCCAGCAGGCCATTGCCCTGGAGATCTTCCTCCTTTTACCCCTCTCACACTCCTTTCCCTCTGTTCACAACAGGTAGGCATAAAGCCCAAATTTTCCCTTCTAGCTCTCACACACAGGAGCACTGTGATGTTGTGTCGTCTAATGCCTGGGACTAACAGCTTGGTAGGGATGCCATTCAGTTTGCCCAGATCTAGGCAAAGACACAGGAGTAAAAGATATGATGTTCAGAGGAAGACTTACCAAAAGCCTCTTTGGTGGTTTGAATGAAGTACAGAGTGAAAACAATAAATAATCCAATTTTGTATTCATGCAGTGAAGTTATATGAAAATTTAAAAAAATAAACAAAAAACCAACAAATCAAACAAAACACACACACGCACACAAAAGTAATTTTAATGTCTCTTTCCAGACTTTTAGACAATTAGATGAGCAAGATATTTTAAATTGCCCCTGAGTATTAGCTTAAGCATCAACTACCCATTAAAATGAAGCAAAGCAAAAGTCCAAAGAAGCCTTTCCTCAGGTATTGCTCAGTGTGCTCTCACTGTTGCCCAGACAACCAGCCAACAGCTCTTGGCTGTTCGGTAATTGTTGCAGATGCAACAACTTTTAGGTTCCTCATTATAATGTTATTATTGTTACAAGAGATACAGGGAAAAAAAAAAAAAAAAAAAAGCTGAAAAAAAAGTCGTGTCAAATTGAGCCTAGGCACTCAGGTAAAGAACACTTAGAAAGTCTGATTTTTAAATAGCTCCTAATGACTGGGGCACAGCCTAATTTTAGAGCACCATCAATCAGCAAAAATATCAGTAGGTGCTTTGATACCTCGATGGCAAGAACCCTGTAATTACCTTGACAGACAGGTGTGGAAATGTGAATTTCTCATCCAGATTTCTGAGCCTTGGACATATTTTTCTCCTCTAAGGTCAATCCCCTTTATTTTCTGAGGATATCAGCTAGTATTTGTGGTAGGTATTCCAGTGGGTACATTTAATTGTTTTGCAAAGCTTATAAAATTATTTGTAATCTAATGTCTGGACCACAAAAATCTCGCCCCAAGAATCCAAAATAGATTTTTAAAACTGTGAGACTTGAACAAATCCCATGGATTAAGAGAGGATGAAGCTGGAATGAAACCTTCTCCAAACATATAACATCGAAGGTTTAAAAACAATTTTTAAATCTAGAAGGGATAGATTTTCCCAAGATACTAACACATTTATATTCAGTCTTCAGCCTTTTCTTTTCCATCAACAAACATTTTCATTTAAATTAGAAGGCTGATCATAATCATTTTCTGGCCATCTAAGAAAATATAGATATTTTAACAGCTTGTCCCAGGTGGAAAGGTTTTCATCAATACTCATAACAACCTAAATTTAGCCTGAAAGTAGCCCAAAGCAATGTTGCTTACATTTCTTTGTCTGACAACCAGCCCTCACTATTGTCTCCCCTCAACATCCATGAGAAAGTGAGCCAGTAATCGAAACACTTCTGGGATATGTTATGATCCCAACTGCTCTGGTGTAAACCTGGAGCCATTCCATCTATTTTTCCATTTTAGAAAATTCCACGTTTAAATCTCAGCACAAGAACAGTTTTTGGCTTTTTATGTGCTTCTATCCAACTCTGTCCAAAAAACACTCGAAAGCACAGTCCCTTCATCAGCCTAGCACATTACCAGATACTGATTTATAATGTGCATTACAGAATCTTGGCCAGAAAAACCAGACATGAATCAACTGTGACAGGATGTCTTCTGCTAGCACGCAATCATGCATGGACCATCGACACAGCCACTGAGCGCCTGCCATTTGCATCTTTGTAAGTTTTAAAGTTTAGATGTTATGCGTTTGGAGAAGGTTACACTCCGCTCTCATCCTCTCCTAAGCAACCCAGTTCTCCACACAATTCGTGTTCATCAGCATGCAAGCAAACATACCATCCTGTCATTCTTGCTTCTGTCTATATTCATTACATTATTAACAGCTGTACTGCTTATCAAATAGAAGCTTTCACGGATAATGTAACAGAAGAGACAGATAAAGTGATCATTTAATTGTTACTTTAAAGCTCAATTGTTACACACTTGATTGAGAGCCTAATGAGTTTATTAATACAGCAGAACAAACATGACCAAGAATAGAGAGTCTCTTCAATTCAAAGTAAACCTCACAAAAACCAGTCTTTGTGCCATGCTTATCAGAACATTTTATCCATCCAAACACAAGGCTGTTGAAAGGCTCCTGGCCAGAAAGCATAGAGGATTGAAAATAATCTTCTGGTAATTTCAGTTAGGCAGATACTGAATGAGAGCTCACTTTGGAATTGAGTTTACAATCTCTCATATGAAGTCAATTACTTTGTAGGAATGTAGGAAGAGTTATATATGGAAGAAATGTGCTCAGTTCAAGTGGTTATACAGCCTCTCTAGTATCACCACTGCACTCTGAAGACTTACAGACTGGTTACAACCTCTTTGCACCTTCTGTGCAAACCACGTTTGGAGCCTCTGAATCCTCACACTAGTGTTTTTTGGGGATGGTTCCCTAACAATTTGAGACATGGCATCCCATCATAAAGCCAAAAGAGGGAATTAGTCTGAAGGCAATAACTGCAAGGATCATCAGAACAATGTTGGGCTGAAGAAGAAATATTCACATCTCTGTTCATATGGTAATGAAGCAAATACACAGTACTGTAAACTCTCATGCCTCTGTCTAAACTGATCATAGTCGAGAAGGCACAAGGCATCCAGATACCCAGAAAGAATAGCCTCATTACTGGCTTCTAGACAAGCAAATGCTGAGAATGAAATATGCACAGCCACTATGTTAGGTATATTATTAAATTAAGTGCTACAAAAATGCTGCGCTGATTGTAAAATGAAGTGATAGAATTACTCCTGTTGGCAATCCATTTTTGGACTTAGAACAACATGCTAAGAAGGATCACATTGAATTTCCTCTAAAGCTTGATTTCTCTGTGTGTTGTGAAATGATAGAAGATAGTATTGCCTGCTGATGTGCATGTTCACTTCCACTATGAAGCTGTAGTGAGAAGTATGCTTTCATACTCATAGACAAAAACACTATATAGGTTTCATAAGGAACGATTTCCATGCTCCTTACTGACCACACCTTGCCTCACCTCTCTAGATGATGGTGCAACCTGGAGACAAAGACTTTGTGTCTGTCCCTTTGCACATCCGAGCTACCCTAGGCATTTTCTACTGACATCTCATGGAAATTTTTTTCTGATCAAAAATCTTGGTCTCTATGTACAGGTGATCAGTCACCTGCATTCAGCATCTCCAAGTTAGCCCATAACATGCAGCTGAAACTTTCCATAAGCGATTCTACTCCACCAACTCAACAGGATTTTCATCGTAAGGATGAAGATGAGGCATATTTCTTCCACTTTGTGCTGGTTTGAGGCTAATTGGAATATTTTTAAGTAAGAAATTAGAGCATTGGTTGTGAAAATAAAACTATAACGTCTCTCTCTTTT
>VWZI01007021.1:11882-31439 GCA_013396835.1 Psilopogon haemacephalus
GGGATAAAAAGCCAAAATTTAAATAATCTGGCCCATTCTGTTGTGGGATGTTTCCCTATTTGCTTCCTCCTCTGCAAACAAATAACAGCTTAAGCTTTGTTGCTTTTGTTTTTGTTTGCCTGTCTGGAAAGTAGAGGGAGAAAGTCTGGAGTAGCTTTGAGCATTTGTGGGCAGTGTCTTTGTCCAGGAGGGAGCTTGGATTTATGTATTATTTCTAATTTATATATAATTGTAAATACCTGTAAATATACTGTGTATATATGGTTGTACATTTTGCTTTGCTGTAAATATAGCTTCATCTTATTTCCAGACTGTCTGAGCTAGTCTGAAATTTCAGTAGTGGGGGGGGAAAGGAAGTTCCTAACCCACCACACTCTTAATTATAACCATGTACAAACAATAATATGAAACTTCAAAAACAACTTTACAATTTGTCACTCAAGTAGTATACAAAGAAGGCAGTCAGATTGAACCAAGGAAAGCATCCAGATAGCGTGGTGGTGATAGATGGTGTAAGGACTTTGACAGACAAGGCTAATAAAAACAAACATATATATATTCTAATAAAAAGAAAGATACTAACTTTGATGTTCAAACAGTTTAAATAAAGCTTCCTCTGAAGTGAAAATATGCTAAATATGTACTTCCTTTTAAGTTTGTAACTTTAAGCATAACCTTAGACTCAAATTTAATCACTTTGGTCAGACAGAACCCTTGAGAGCTTTTCACCCAAATGTGAAGTGTAAAACAGAGTTTAATAGACACATTTTCAGACTCTCTTAACTGTCACTGCCATAATTCAGTTTTCCCTTAATAACATGCAATGACATTTTCACATCAACACTGCAACCTGCAGCTTTCAAGAGAAGCATCAACCAGCAACTAAATATCTTATAAATCACAATCATGTTTAAAACAAGAAGAGAGAGGCATTGGTGTTATTATGACTGTCATTATCATTATTGTTACTTTTATTAACTAAACAGCAGGTATAATCAGAAAATAAAAAATTCAGACATGGATTCTCCTTCCTCAAACTATCATTTTCAATGTGTGGTGGTTTAGCAGTTATCTGCCACCCCCACCTTTTGAAATAAACCCTGGCTAGGACTCAGAACACTGGAAGTTGGTAAATGAAGCTTTATATTTACAGCAATGAACAATATACAAGCAAATATTTACAATGTATAACAGATATTTACAAATATTTACAGTGAAAAGGTAATACAGAAACACCATAGTCTTCTCAGAGACCAAAATCCCCAAGAGGGATAACCAACTACCCCCTACCACTTTTCCCCCCTTCCCCAATCTTATCTCACCACCTGTTGATGCTGCAGATAAGCAGAGGTAGATCGGCCAGGGGGGTTAGCAGTAGGAAAGAAATTAGTAGAATTACTGAGAATTAGCTACCAAGGCAGAGAGACAAAGGAACCATGCAAGAGAAGCAGCCACAGCCCAGCGAGGTCTGAAACCATCTGTGTGATCTGTTTTGGTTACACTTTTAAAACAATTTTTTTTTTCTTTCTCAGTAAAGCTCTGGGTGAAGTGACATACTGTGTTTTCCTCTCTCAGCCAATAGTCTAATTTCTCACTCAAATTCTCCAATTAGTTCAAACCAGCATACAATGTAAGAACAGAGACATTGCAATTCATTACAGAAGAAGCATCAAGTGGTGATAAGACTGTCTTGAAGAAACTAAGGCCTCCTGCAAAGACAGCATGAAATGTCAGAAGAGACAGAGAAAGCAGGCAGCACACTAGCTCTCTTCTGGTTGAAAAAGCTGAATCTTGCAGCTAACACAAGTGCAGCAAGTGGGATGCTCTATTTTGGGACAGATCATGTAAAAGCAAAGTCCTGCCTTGGAATACTTGGAGAAATTACCAAATCATGGTTGTTTGCAGTCAGATCTTGTCCAGGTCTTGTCCTCCATCTTCCTGTGCCCTTCTTCTTCACAGCAGCAGAAAGCCCAGGGGAAACCAGAGGCCACCCTAGAGCACAAAGTGAGCTGTTGAAGAAGTGTTAAAATTGGCATCCAGAGGCAAAGTGCATGGAGCTGGGGAATGCAGACCCTCAGCATGGACCAGGATGCAGTGACAGGACAACAACTGCTTCATCCATGACAGGTACACCTCTCCAGTGCAGCACATCAAATGTGTCAGCAGGTCCTGGCCTGATCCTGTCTTCCAGTATCAGCTAGTGCTACACACACATCAGATTTTGTAGCTGCAGCTTTTAAGGCCAGTGCAGACTGTGGCATGCATATTGTTTGTTATGTTCAAGTCATCAAAAAGCTTAGTTTCAGATTACTAGCCTTGTTTTCTATCACTTTCACCACTTTAGTCCCCAGAAATGTAACAGGCAAGAATAAAATGTGCAAAGAAAATAATGTCCTTTACACAAATTTATCCCCCTCTGTGTAGTCTCCCTCATTTATCCTTGTGCATTTGGGTGTTAGTAATTCTTAATATCCAGCCCAGATTTCTCTTGTGTCCTAAATTTTTCTGTTCTTTTTCAGTTAGTGATGCCAAGACTCATAAAATCAGAGCTCTCTACAATTAACTATTATATGAGCACAAATCCCTGTACTGTTTTTCTCCGTGCCCAGTTCTCCCCGTCAAAGCAATGATCACTAAGGAAAAACAACATAAAGACAATAAATAGTACACATTTGTTCATGTACAACTATGTGCATGTGGGGTGATAGGAACTTTGTCAGCTTATTTGTGGAGACAGGAAGAGAGAAGTTCGTGACCTTGACAAAGTCATGCTCAATGGTGGGTTCCTAACAGAACCCCAAGATCATTCACTGACTGACACATCTGTTATCAGTTCAGCTTTCTATGTAGCACACCTTTTTAGCTATCTCTGAATGCAGCAGCTCCAGCTTTGCCTGGCACAACTTACTGTGATGCTTTCAGTCAGCCCATCTGATCTAGCTGAGCTCTTCTTGGGCCACTTTTGCCTGAGGATGCTAAGTGCATACAGGGTTTCTGAGGTTTGGACAAATTATTTCGGAATTTCTAGTACTCCGTCTCCCTGAGGTAATGAACACTTGTGTGGTCTCTTCACTCATGCAAGGAAATAACTGCCTGGGAAACAAAAAAAATCCTCTCACATACAAAAGAGTTATAACCTGCAAGCTTAGAGAATGCTTCCCCCTTCTTTCATGCATATTTCTGTTTCTTTTGAATAGCGTATTTGTCACAAAGAGCTCTAGCATTCCCTAGGCAAGGAGAAAAACAACCCACTTCTATTTCAGAGTTTGCAGCTCTTGAGATTCTTGAAGGGGCAGGGGCATGCACTGGGTAACTACAGTTTTTATGTATATGCACAGGAGTACAGTTAAACTGAATGATTAAAACATATTCTGGTGATTTAGTCAGATGAAAAAAAACAACTTCTCCAGCTCCACTGTAGTCAAGAGAGACACCAACTCATCATTTCTCATGGGTATCCTAGGACATAGCACATTATACATTTGCAAGTTTCCACCGTCATGCAATGACACTGAGTATCTGTTGAGGATCTCTCCCTGGATGTTCCAGTCATACTCAGAAAAAGACACAATGTTTGTCAAGCAAATCAAGGAGTCACAGAGGATAGACATCAGCATGTTCAGTTTAAGCTAAGGCAATATTCCTATCCTCATATGCTTGCTGTAGCACTTGCAAAGTTTCTGTCCAGTCTCTACAGCCAAGTCTATGCTTGCATGATCTTTTCCAGGAAAAGTATTCAAACAAATTCCAAATTGGCATATTTTGTCTTCAGCTGACAAGGATGAAACTTAATTTGCACTAATTAGACTGAAGTGATGGGATCCTGAAATTAACTTCACACTGTAATTTAGAACCTGATAACATTTTTTTTCCACACTGTAATTTAGAACTCAATAGTGTTTTGTGTCTAACCCACACATTAGATACTGGAAAGCTATATTCAGATTTCTCCTTTTAGACACCTAAGTGTAGCATTGCAGCACCTAAAATTTAGACTTCTCACCCCACCAGTGTGATTCAGAATATCTAAATCAGATGCTTATGTGATCTTGGAAAAGAATCAGGTGTTCCTAAAAGCCTTCGGAGAGCAGTTCAGTAAACCTAAATTGATAGAGCCTGCACCTTCTTGTAAGGTGATTCAGTGACCCCACAGGGCAATTCTTGCAATTCAAAATGCTGAGTTCTCTTGGCCTGTAGCATGGGGGAAGCAGATACTCTGTAAGTGTTACCTTATCAGATAGTTTAATTAACAAATAAGGACATCGAGTCTGCCAGCCCCCCTAAAGCTGAGTCCAAGGCACCCACTAATATAGGACTGTTTTTTCTCCAAGCAGGATATTGGCTCCTCATACTTGTGTTGCCAGTGGTAGGCGCTGCTGTACTATGTCATGCAATCTATCAGACAGGGCATCCAGTGAGCATTGATCCAGGCTATCCTGGATATTTGGGCTTGAATGGCCAGGGCATTGCACCTGCCAACTGAGGGCCAAGTCGGTGATGAGCAGCCACCCTGGATTCCCTTCCAGGAACTTCATGGAGCACACTTCAGGAGTCTGCCAGCACTGCTGAGTCCTGGTGAATAGGCGCTGGAATGGACTGCCCAGGGAGGTAGTGGAGTCATCATTCCTGGAGGCCTTTAAGAAAAGATTGGCACTTGGTGGCTTGGTTTAGCTGATGCCATGGTGTTAGGTTATAGGCTGGACTTAATGATCTCAGAGGTATTTTCCAGCCTCAATGATTCTGTGATTCTGTGTATACCTTTTTCCTTCTATCTTTGGCTTAAATCTATGTTCACTAGTGTGAGGAAAACACAATTATTTGGCACTTGTACTCAAAACATAATATTTTTACTCTGATTTTATTATAACCAGGCACTGTTTGCTGTGCAGATCCTCAACTCTGGACTGCACAGGGCCTCAGTAAAGCTATCCAACTCTTTTTATCAAGACTCATGTTTAGTTTTATAACCAAAATTCAGTTCCATCCAGTGCTGCAAATGCTTAAGCAACAGCAATGGAGATAAACACATGCTTAAATCCTTTGCTGAATTAGTGTCCCAGAAAGGAAAAGGATTAAGACTCATGTTTATTAACTGCAAGTGCTGTTAACCTATTGTAGGTTCTACTGAATCTTCTCATTAGAAAGCACAGCAGGCCATCCACTTTAAAGAGCACAGTTTATTTTATTTCATTATATTAGAATGTAGTTCTATTTTTTCCAGTTAGTTCCTGAAATTGAGCCTGAACCTTTATTCAGTCTTTCTCCATCGATGACATCAGCAGCTTTGCATTTGCTTCAGGGGTAAATAAACCACTAAACTCCAACCTGGAGTGGAATTTTGGAAATTAGAAACCTTCCCATGCTTCAGCTGAACCAATTTGTCTTCACACTCCTCACTGTTCAGTGGGAAGAAGTGAGCCATATCCTGAGCTGTCCAAGGTGTTTCAGGACTGCAGCGCTGAGTGTAATTGCAATGGTTAAAGTGCCTACTTAGCCATTCCTAATTGAATATGCAAATTGAAAAACCTACATTAACATCTCAGAAATGTGTGATTCTGTACCCACTAGTGTTTATTTGCAGTTTGAACACTTTGTTTCTGGAAGAAGAAGAGGGGAAAAAAAAAAAAACACCCTTTCAAGCTTGTCCATTAAATTATTCTACCAGCTGTCACCTTATTAAAAAGTCTGTAGTTATTAATAAAACTACTTTAATCCACTCAGCAGCAATTGCAGATTTAAGAACAATCTCTCTTCTGCCAAGGCTTCCTTGGAAAGGTTCTCAGTTTCACTGACAACCTCAAATACGTATCTCATCCTACCAATATTCTTGCACGCAGTGCAGCAGAACCTAACAAGAATATAAATGCAGATTTTTCAGACCTGTAGGTAAGAAGGAACAGGATGGAGTTGTTATGTGAGAAAAACTGCCAAAACACAGTAAAGAAATGCTGACAAAAGCTGGAAATCTAAGCGAACATTTGTCCTTTTGTGTATTTATAAACAAATAGTGTAAATTAAGAAATAAATCTGGAAGAAATAGAACACATTTTATAGGAGAAGGGGAGGGGATGGGGGATGGGCGGCTGGGAATGAAAGAGAATTGTACATTAGAAGATGTAATCTTCATTTTTGCACGAGAAAGCAAAATATGAAGATTTATCTGGAGATGTAATTTTAGGTCAAAAGGAGTTAAGAAAATTTATTACCAACCTCCATTGTCACAGTTTCTCAAATGGAGAAAGAAACTTGTAACAGGAAAAATAAATGACAGTAGAAATTTCTCACACATAGGCAGGCAAAAAATGAATTCAGAAATGAATTGTGTTAAACTCATCAATCTTGCATCATTCAAATAAAGCTGAATTACATCATCAGGTTAGTAAATTCATGAAGTTTAAAATATTGAGCTGTTGTCAGTCTTGCTTGTGTATATTTTGATAATTCTGCACCTCCAGCTTATTGTGTCGCTATTGAGAGCTCATCCAGCACAGTTTATATTCATTTGTCCTGAGTAGAAAGAAAACAAAAGTTAAACTCCTGCTGGATTTGAGCCATGACTATCCCAAGTGTGGGGCACATAAGGTAAACTCTAAACCGAGACCCAGAATATAAGCGCTAGTGAAAGCCTGGAACTGGAGAAAGGAGAACTTTCACTTCTTAGCACTGATATCAGCAAGGAGGGAGGAAAGCTGCTACGCTTCTCGTGTTTCTGAACTGGGAAAAAAAAATCACTGTGATCACAGTCACTGTGCTATATCCAGCATTTTTTTTTTTTTTTTTTTTTTTAACCACCACACAGTTCCATGCAGGGAGAGAGAGACAGGGAAGAAGGAGAAGAAATATAGGGAGCTAGCATAGATAATATTTTTTGAGATGCCTCTGTGATTTTTGCCAGTGAAGAGAAATGTACTTACCTCATCCAAAATGAGCAGTTTCATCCCATCTATGTAAAAATACAAGCAGTTTGTAGTTCAACCACTGGCATGTAGACCAGTGAGACTTCCTCCCCATATATGCTTTCCTCTATAAACAGTGAAAATTTTTCATTTGGGATTTTTTTTCAGAGTCTTGCTTATTCTTGGTTTCTTGCTAAACTCATTAGAAAGTTTGAATCATATACACCCGGCCCTGAACAGCATAAATGTTAGTAAAAGTTGACTGTATTTTTGTTTCAGCTGATCAGGCCTCTATAATGGTGCTTCCATCATGTTCCATAAAGTGCCACCACCAGACTGGCATCAAAAAGAGGTCTTCCAGGAGAATAACCAAATTGGAGCAAAGACATTACAAGAAGGCATGTCTTTGCCTTTTTGTTTTGGAACCATCCCCCAGATTTCTCTTCCATCCTTTTGGATGCCCAAGAAAACCATCCTACCATCATTCTTCCAGTCTTAACTCTGCTCAAAATTTTTTTTCTCTCTATTAAGTCAAACCAATTCCCATCAAAACTCACAGTGCCTATAACCCATCTCATGACTTCCATTTATTTCAGTGCTTTTAGAAACCATGAGCATTTTGTGATATCCTAATTTCAGTATACTTACAAATGGCCAAGTCTGGCCTTTTCTGAGATTTCTGTGTTGCTGGAACATGGACAGGCAGACAGTCTCACTCTCAATCAAGAAATATTTAAGAGTAACCACAAGGTTTGGAACAGAATGAAATTAATATTAATCTATATGTTGACAGTAAGGATTATATCAATAATGTCTCATTTGTAGGGTCACCAGGATCTTTGGACTCTTCCTCACCCAACAAGGTTTCATTCAGTTGTGTGTGTTCAGTCCTGGGGAATTTGAAAAAAAATCTTACCTTTTAGGATGTTGCAAATTCTTATCTTGATACACTGGAAATGTTTGAGATTGATGAACTCTACTTATTTTCATGTGGTAATCCTGCTTGCTTCTCTCCAATTGCTTCCTTCAATTTTAAATAGATTGTCCGATAAAAGTGCAGAGTGATGTCTGACAACTAATCACTCACTTGCAGCATAGATCAGGAACATTCAAATTTAGAGGGTGAAATAGTTGAGAAGAAAATACAGCAATAAAAGAATAAAGAGGGGGAAAAAAAGTATCTCACCAGCTATGCAGAGAACTACACTGTGAGATGCTTTGTCCACATGACCCAAGTACATTAGCAGGCCTGACAGCAAACCTCATCCAGGACCCTCATCCACAGGCCCAGGAGTCCCATTTTATCTCAGCCTGGAGAAATCTGTGTCCGCCCCAGGTCCTCGAGGCCCTGCCCCCTGGGTAGACCTCAGTTTTAGAGTGTGCGGATTCATCTCCGGGATGGATCCTTAAGACAAGTGCTGCAGCTTGTTCCTTTGGCTCTGCATTCTGGATGAACTTCAGCATTGCATTGCTGCCTTGCCTCCAACTCTGGCCCTGCTACCATCTCCTTATTGAACCTCAGGGAAGAACCCCAGACCTAGTGTCCTCACTGCTCAAGTAGCTGTCAATAGATCCTGTTGTTCTTTGGTTCTGCCTGCTGAGGTCAGACCCTGCAGGACAGTGCCCTTTGGTGAAGACACGGATGGCACTGGGGTCGCTTTGGCCCTTAAGGAGCAGTGAGCTCTTGCTGTACCTTAACAGACCTTTGTAGAGTTGAATGTACTAACTCTGAGCTGCATATCTTCCTAGAAGAGCTGGGATGATCAATTTAGAAACCATGGAAAATTACACTTTTTCTTCTTTTTTTTCCAGTTAAGCTTTTATAACATTTTGGAACACATCAGCAGGAGGATGTTTTCCTCAATTTTATGTTGTTCAAGCACCTTGCTTGTAGCAATGGGCTGAAATCTGGGTATGATGTCTGCAATAACCGATTCTGTTTGTGTGTTATACGAGCTTGAGGCTCACACAAAAGATGCAATAACAACAGAAATCAAAACTGGAAAGAGGAGAAAGGTCCTCTAAAAACCCTTTACGAAGTAAGGCACTTGGGAACTACCTTTCAATTCCACCTACATCAAAAGCTTCTATATCTCCAGGATGCCCCAGAATAAATTTATCAGCTACCTCTCTTTGTTCTCTCTCACACTTGTTCTTTCTTCTCCCTCATTGTCTTCTGCATATTCACATCCCCTTCTTCAGAACAGCTGGACTAAGGATGTGTTGCTCACACTCAGTTGCCACAAAGCACTGGAAGATGGAGAAAGAGAGACTGTTATGCGTCACTTGCTGTCCTGTGTAGTCCTTTCTTGTAGTCCCTGCTAAGGAGAAATTTGAAACGTGAAGCAATTTAGGAATTTGTTTGCTGATCTGTTTTCACTACTGACATAGATTTTGTAGAGCCTATAAAGGTAAATGAAATATTTGGGCTATTGTGACTTTAGACAAAAACGTTTATGTAACAAACCTGCACTTCTGTTTTTATGACATGACCAACTAAATTTTCTATGGCAATGGCAATAATATTAAAATGATAAATATATTAACATTATAAAATATTAAAATTAAGGCTATTGGCCTACAACGGTTAACAGAACACAGATCTTTACTCACGTACATTACTACTTTACTAGAAGTTACAGTTATAAAGAAATACATTAATCCAAAAAAAGTATCTATTTTCCCACTAAACATTTTTAGTGGCACAGAATCTGTCACTTTGAAAAACTGAAATGATCAGCCTTTCAATAAAGTGACTAGACTTTTTAATACACACAGACAATCTCTTTCAAAGTGACAAACCTAAAATTAGGCTTTTAATCCTGCATGCAGGGGATTTTCAAAAGTGCAGGTGTGCTAAGAATCTCACTAAATTCAAAATGCATTTCCTAATTAAGAAGGGCAGTTTCCTTAGCAGTCATGACTTGCCAAAGTTGTTATGAAATGTTACCAGACAGATACGATAGGTATGACATAGACAATATTTATAAATTTCCTTTTTTTTAAAAGAATGCTTTATTTTTAAAGAATGCATGAAACTAAGCAATACAACAATTTATATCAAAGCTGAAACTCTACTAGTTATCACAAATCTGATAGAGCAAATACATGACAAAGAACATTCAAAACTGTGATTAAAATCCAGCAGCATATATTTAAACTGATCTTTCAAAATACAGACAGACACGGAGGTTCTACCAAATGCCTGAAATGAGGCAGTGAAGAAGTTTACTAAAAAGTTTTCCGTTGTTCTAGGTACATTTTCCTCATACTAGCCCTTAATATGTCCATTATCAAAGCAAGCTCCAACCTGACAGATTTTTGTGCGTGTAGTTTTTCACATAAGCTATTTCCATTGGTTGAAAAAGCAGATATCCAGTGTAACCAGATATCTTCAAAGGATGAACTGGATTCAGTGCTAATCACACTGCCCTCATTAGCTGTTGTGATGCAGCAATGCACTCCCTGTGATCCAAGAAATCTTGTTCTCCAAAAATGGATGCTGACGTGGCATTTACTGAATCCATGCAGATCCAAAGCTCACCTGCTTCTGAAGAACTGCGTAAATGCTCCATACTGGGACCACTCAGTTGGGATTCAGCTATTTCATGACACATCCAATCTGTGCTGATAAAAGAAACAGTTCTAATTAAAGATGCTTACACAACAAGATAGAAAATAGGCTGTAAAGAAGATGCAGCATATATTTGATAGTCTTTATGCAGCTTCTTCGTGAGAAAATTTTCACTTTATGAAAACAGTAAAGTATTCAGCCTTTGTAACATGAAAACCTTATTGGGATGGGAATACTTGCATTCTGGTAGAAAACTTACACAGTGAAGAATTTCTGGGATTGATGGACTCAGTTTTTCATTGTTGTAAAATTGAACGAACTTCAAAAGATCTACCTGAATAAACACACCTCAAAAGTAACCACAGGTTTTTCAATATATTTGCACAGGAGATAATGGCCTTGGTTTCTCTTTTTTTTTTCATATCATTCTATTTCTTTAGTCTACACAGCTTACTTTTTGCTGTGGAAAAAGTTTCCCAGTGGAATATGATGCAAAAAAAACCAACAACAAAACAAAACCCAACTTTCTGAGCCTTTTTTACTGCCTTTAAAGACTGGCCAGGTGGGAAAGTCCTAAAGTATATCCCTGTTTGGAAATTGCATATTTAAAACAAAGAGTGTTGCAATAGAACAGCTTTTCAGTATTTTCTTTTTGATACAACTTTTCACAGAAGAAATTCTCAAAAGTTTCCTTGACAGTATCAAAGAAGAGTGCCCTGCCTTGTTCTGTGTTCAGTCTGGCTAGCTTTCAG
The DNA here is from genome assembly GCA_013396835.1 of Psilopogon haemacephalus. Classification (NCBI taxonomy): domain Eukaryota; kingdom Metazoa; phylum Chordata; class Aves; order Piciformes; family Megalaimidae; genus Psilopogon; species Psilopogon haemacephalus. The sequence goes on from VWZI01007021.1 coordinate 23,105, forward strand.
AAGAGCGTATCAGCTAACACATCTAATGTCTAGACGATAGGCTGCTCATTCACATTCTCCCTCCCTGGAGATGTTCAAGGTCAGGTTGGATGGAGATCCGGTCTAGTTGACCAAGGGAGGGCCTCTGAGGTCTCTTCTAGCCCAGGCCGTTCTATGATACGATTCTATGATTCTCTTCCAGGTCAGCAGAAAGCACTACCAGAAGGTAACACATCCCATCCTCAAACAAGTGTATCACAGAGATTTGCTGTATTGTCATCTGCTGCTTTCTCCATGTTTAGCCTAGACAGTGGGATTCCACCAGGCACCAGCAGTGTGAAACCCTTGACTAACCTAATGTGCTGAGATTGCCTGCCTTGTCATGCCTGAATGCCACTCCAGGTCTCTGCCTCTCCCACAGTTCTCATGCCATTACAACCAGTCTTATGTGGATGCTTCAGGTATCCTATGGTGTCATAAACTGCATTATGTGCCTATACTTCAGCAACCAAACCATCTTCTGTTTAAATGCCACATATTTAATGTTTGGCATAATCTACATGTGGATACATGAAAATTGTATCCACTCTGTGTCATTCCCATTGATAGAACTACCATGACACTTTTTTTTTTTTAAGTAGGGATTGTCATAATGTTCTGGTCATCAATATATCTGAGCATGCATAAATACACTTTTCAAACAGATCTTGTGATTTCTGTTCCACTATCCTCTCTTCATTACCAGTATCAAGGCAAACTCTCAGCAGCTATTCACTCCTTTTCAATTTCTGGCCATTAGAAACAGCGATAGTGGCACCATCATGGTCATGACTTACATCACTGCTTCTGTTGATATGGTAACAAAGTCATCATTGTCATTGTTGCCACTTATTGTATGTGTAGAAACTTCAGTTCAAAACAGTAGCCTTGTTCTGCTAGTTTCAAGAAACAGTGCCTGCCCTGGAGAGCCCAAAGTCTAAAAAGATAAGGACTCAGAAAGTAGGAGAAAAAGAAAATAATTTGAGTGCAGAGATCCATCTTCATAAGCACTGTCTTCATTGTAATTTCCATTGAGGTAAGTTCTCTTGGAAAGGTACCAAGGCTGTAAATTGCATTCACCGTGCTCATGCATGTACTCCAGCATAGAGTTCACTGTCAGAACCCCAGCGTGAGATTTCCACCAGCAGAGAGGACTCTGTCTCTAGACCTGTCAGCCATCTCTTCATCCATCCACACCTATTGCATCCCAGTGTGGATGCAAAGATCAAAGTGTGACAAGTTCTACTAAAAATGAATGAACAAACAAAATTATACATGCTTCCTGCCAAATTCTTCACCCATGGTTTAGTGCAGTTGAAAAAAAAAAAAAAAGAAAAAAGCTGATCAACATTAAAAGACAGCAGTAATGTAATGCAGAAATAAGGATATCTTTCACCTGAGTGTTTTAAATTTAGTGGTCTGATTTAATATTTTAGGAAACTAATTGAATATCCTTTGCTTCTGTTGTGTGGATCCACCAGTATGGTTTAATCATTCTGATTTTCCATTCTCCATTCATTTCTGCCAATGTAGCATTGCTCTAAGATTTCAGTAATCTGCCTTTTTTTTTTTTTCTTGGTGGTTTATAATTTAAATTTAAAATTTAGTTTGGCCTTTGATAATTTAATCTGATTTTTAAACAAGTAGCATATGGTACTGGATTCAGATCTCCGTAACAAGAGATAATGATACTCCTCTGTTTTCAGACAGCATCTTTCAACCCTTTCAAAAACATTGTGAGAATGAACTTGTTAGTTCTGAATGAGCTCTTCCTCTTGACACATTATTAAGTCCTGCAAGGATTACAGAAGTACTTCACAGTGGATCTCAGAGTCAAAAGTCTCCAGCATCCTCCATACGATCATTATCTTACTTCGCATTTTATCTAACTTAAGTGAGCGTGCAAATAAATCACTTATGAGCATAACCGAAGCCCTGTCTGAGATGACAGCAACTAAATAAAATGAAAACAAGTTCATTAACTGCCTAAAATTATAGGTTCCTAGATGCTATCATAGATCAAGAAGCAAATGGTCAACAGGAAAGTTTTGATTGGTTACAAGTAACATTAACTTGACCATTGTGAGCAGATCTAATTACTAAGTTCCCTCATACTTGCCTCCATGGGATTCTGCAGCAAGATATAAATTCTTGTAATGATTGGCTATATTAATCTTGCTGAAGCTCAGTAATCAGTGAATATAACATTAGAAGAAAACAGGCAAAAACCCACAAGGGTTTTTGTGGGGACAGGGAGTTGAAGTGTAATCCTTATTGTAATTTTTCATTTTGCTCATTTGCAGACAACTCAATTGATCTCTATTTAAAAGTCAGGACAAAAGTATTGAGTTAAAACCAAAGTTAATCTCTTGGAAAGGATGTGCAAGACACTTTGGTGTGCACTATTACAGTATGGGGAGACCGAATCAACAGAGAGTCATCTAGTGACAAAGAAACAATTATTTCAGAAAAATGAAAGATGGTTTAGACAGCAAGTGAGCTTCAGTGACAGGTAAGATAATCTACCCTGTATAAAAAGCTTCAGCTAGTTCCATGTCCTATATCACAACAGTACAATTTGCAGCTTTAATTTCTTTTGTGTTGCAGGAAGCTCTATGTCTTCAAAATGCCAGTATGTTCACTATATCAATGATGGTTTTCTTTGCAGTCCCATGACATCCTCTCAAGAATCCCTACTCATCATTCCCTACTCACTTCTCATACCTGTTTGCTTTCCAACCATGCTTGCCTAGGCAGCCTCTCTGCCTAGATGAGTTCTCATATCATCCACCAGGCTCCTTTCACAGGTTCTATCTCTAATTTCTGTTCTTCTCTATTCATTTTAAATCCGTTTTCAGCAGTGGGAAATAAGTTTGAGGTTCTAGATTCTATAATAAAGCCACTGAAAATATCTCCTCTCCTCAAAGAAGCATGGACCCTGAGTAGCCTGCCAATGTCTGAAGTTATAGTTGCAGGAAAGATTCTACTTACCTTAATCCTAATCTGGAACATGCTCATGGGCATGAAATTGCAAAAGGATATCTCTTGCTAAAATTCTTATTTAAGTTACCAGCACATGGAGTGAAGATTTACTTCAAGAAAAGATTCTTGATTTTTTTTTATGGACAGAAAAACACATATATTTTCCTTGAATCTCTTATCAAATTATTTATTTGAACTAAAGCCTCTTCTCCACTTCAAAACATCCACCTAAGACATATTGTTTGTCTGGAAAAGTCTCATGCAAGTGCAATTCAAATTCAATATGCAGATGAGAATTAAATACATGCTCTTATGTAGAATGTATTAAAGAACTTAAATAACACTGAATGGTTCCTCCTCTACTAATAACACCAAATTACTTTCTTTCAATTGCACGAGGAACTATACTATCCCCAGCAGTTTGCCAGTGAAATCAGGCTTTTAATAACATCACAATCTTGTTTATTGTTATTTTTTCAAAGGAAGATATAGCTGAGAAACAACTGTGAACGCTTCATTTGCTCATGAAAAAGAAAGAGGGTCTGCATCCACAAATTGCCTGGCCTCATTAACTTTGTGAACCGGTATTGTTCTGTATTCTTGGATCCAGAGTTAAAGCATAGTGCCACACTTGCTGCTACACAGGACAGGCATTATGGGCTCATTTCACAGAATCAGAGAATCACAGAATCGCAGCATGGTAGGTGTTATAAGGGACCTCTGGAGATCATCTAGTCCAACCTCCACTGCCAGAGCAGGTTCACTTGTGGCAGGTTTCACAGAAACATCTCCAGGCAGGTTTTGAAAATCTCCAGAGAAGGAAACTCCACAGTCTCTCTGGGCAGCCCATTCCAGTGCTACATCACCTTCACTGTAAAGATTTTCCTCATGTTGAGGTGAAACTTCCTGTGTTCCAGTTTGTATCCACTGCCTCGGTGGAAAGAGACTGGCCCCATCTTCTTGACACCCACCCTTAATGTATTTTTAAACACTGATCAGATTGCCTCTCAGCGGTGTCTCTTTTCCAGGCTAAACAGCCCTATGTCTCTCAGCCTTTCTTCATAAAGAAGATGTTCTATTCTCTTAACCATCATTTATAATAATTTCAGTGAGAACAGATTTGCGAATTGCTACTTGCTTCATGTTAGGTTATGTTTAATAATTTTGTGCTTAAGGAATGCTGAAGAATGCATGTGTAACATAAATGGTCTTGGAAGTAACAGCACCTTTCATAAACTTGGTTAAATCAAATTGCAATAAAAATCCACTAATAATTAGCAATACTTTAAACTCAAAAGCCTGGAGGGGTGGGGGGAGGAGGAAAGGAAGAACAAAAGAGACTGCTTCCCAGTCCTTCTGTTTAAAATAATAAAAAAAAAATCAACAGTATATAAACAAATAAAAAAAAAAATCACTGTAACCTGCACAACACATCTACTGCAAATTCACATATACTTCTGAATTTTAATCAAATATGAAAACACCAATTCCATAAACTGCAAGTAAAACATAACTCTGAAGAGTATATAATATTCACAGCTCAACAGATTTATTAGTACAGTTTCTCTGTACTTGGCAGTCAACATGACCTCGGTAGCTCCAGGTGATATACTTTTCTAAAGCATCATTAGACAGAGAAGTACCTGTCAAGAATCCTGGCCTCACTGTAATTCACAATCACAGTACCCCACAAGTACTTAAATTCAGTGCTTGAATCCTTTTGGAAATGAAATTTTGTGGACTGAAGTAAATCACTCAGCACATCAAGCAATGTTTTTACTTTTCAAAGGAATGAAGGAAAGTGCAAAATAAGTACCATGGCTCTAGTCTCAACCAATGTAAGCATATTTAGTGTTTAAACATTCCAAGAAACTATAAACAAATCTTTTAATGGTTGATTTGGCTACTGTCCTCCAAGGGGAAACTAAGAGACCTACGGAGGTACTTGTCCTCTTTCACTTCTCAATGTCCATTTAGCCTCTTTTGGCTCCTTAAGTAGAGCACAGTCAATTATTTTGCAGACTACATGTTGGCTCTCCACCCACTGAAAATAAGGGACAAGGGGATCTCTCTGGTCACAAACAGTGGTCTCAGCCCACCAGCAGCTTAGTCCCTATTCCATTCTCCAGTGACAACATTCCTCAGTTTCACATTTCTGGTTTACACAAATCCCTAATTTTCAAAAAAGTATTTAATTCTTCAGTTGTCTCTTCAACCACAGAAGTCAAATGAAAAAGTGGGTTGCTTCTTTGCTCTTCACAATGTATACAAATCCAAACAACTAACAGGAGGTGTTACCATACTTACTTAATCTGTGTGAAACACTGTCAGTGGGGCTGAAGAGTATAAACACAATTTGTTTGCATTATCAGATGTCCTCTCCTGAAAGTTTTTCAGATTTTGATGCCACTGATGCTATCTAATGCCACCATTCTCACAGGCAAACTTGTTCCTTTTATACAGTTCTCAGGTCAATCCAGTCCCAAAATGTAAGATCCTCACAAGCCACAGGTCTGTTCACACAGGGCCCTGGCCTGGGACCATATCTGCTAAATGAGTAAAGAACACCACAGGGTTTGACTGGCAGTATGGATCGTAGAGATCTATGCAGCACTGTGCCACAGCTGCTCCTGCCCTTGTGCAGCAGGCATAGTTGAAGAACAGACTGTCAAGAGTGTGTGGAGAGAAACCCTGATGGAAGACAAGGCAGCAGAAGTACTAATGTGTGAGACGTAGCATGACAGTAGGCAAGTGTGAGGACACAGGTGCTAAAGGGTCTAGCACTCACCATAGGAGAATTAAAAGGCATGTTTGGCATCTGCATGGTACAGTGGAATGTTGGAAGGTGCAACAAATCCATCTAGAAGCCTTAGCTGCACTCCTTGCAGCCTGAATCCCAGGCAGCAGCATGCTTTTGTGGCAGCTACATCAGGATTGTCGCATTCATTCTAGATAGCACAGAGGATAGCGTTTTCTGCCAGATGGAGACTATAGCTAATCTCTGAGAGGGTAATGACCACGACCTGAAGTTCACTCTTCAGCCAGTAGAGGTTCCACACTCTTCTGTGCACCCTTCCACACAAACTGCCAAGGAAACTGTAGCACCATGCTTGGTTTGCCTGCTCTTTATAGTCACAGAAGTGGACATGGTTCCTCTGGCAGCACCAAGGCCCTGTCAGTAGCTCCCACAAGAACACCCAGCTTCTGGAAGGTCTCTCCATGGCCATGTAATTTTCTTACCTTGGGTAATCCACTGTGCCTAAAGATCTGCTGCTCTGCTGGTAGCTGGGCTGAGTCCAGAACAGCTCATGTATTTTCCCAAACACAGAGCTCATCACAAGTATTTCTACAGACAATGCTTGCTGGTTTTGATGTAATACATGAGAACTTTCATGAATATCCTTATGGACATGTGTACATTCAGGAGCAGGAGCATTTTAATGAAGCTGTTCACAAGATTGATGGAAAAAAGCCAAAGGCACCCATGTTTAAAAGAATTACTTCTGAATTACCCACTTATTGAAAGGTCGGTTTTCTTTTTGCAGAGATATGGAAGTGTAATTACTTCTGAAATGTGGAATAATTACATTTCTACAAATGCCCACTATCATGTACCTGGGTACAACTGAGACCAATTAAAATAAAATTCATCTCTGTAGGCCCAACCCATCACTTACTAATAACTGACTGTGAAAGGCAGAGGATTTTTAGCATATTAAGAATTCCTAAAGCTCTATTACATCTTTCAGCTGACAGAAAAACAAGTTCTGGAAAAGGATAACATATCCTCCTAAGCAAGCATGTAGAATTTCTTTAGAAGACTCTCTGCCTTTACAGTTGAGAGGAGATTTTTTTGATTACACAACTATAAAATAGTAAAGGATCAGTAAGAATCAAGAAACCGTTTGAAGACTCATTTACTTTCAGCTGAGCACAGGAAAGGAAAAATCTTTTTGGCTTGGAGGGAAAGAGAAAGCCCAAGAAAAGAAATAAAGCTGGTAAACAGAAAAACATGTCGCTGAAGATAAAAGTTGAGTTTCTGGCATCTCATTTATCTTGATAACTCGATGAAGAAATATAACGGATATTTAGTTCCAAATTGAATTCATACATATTCGTTTATTGGGATGTGTTCTTTTGACTTTTTCATAATCTACTGGAGATAAACATCCTTAAAACAGACCCTCTAGCACTTTCAGAAGTCAGCCTTCCATCTATAATTAACAGTGTTTTTTTTATACTCAGAGTTTTGACCTATCTTCTATATGGATTTCAATAATACTCTTTATTAGCCTCTCTATTTTGCCTATTATGTCAGATGGTCTGTCACAAACACAGATTAAAATGCAATAATCAGGAGAAGAAAGTCACTAGCTTTATCGAGCAGTAACTGCCCAGTCATTGCCTAATCTGAACACACATTAATTCATCATGCAATCCAAAACAACAAGATCAGCAAGGAGAAACATAAGAACTTGTCAAATATTGCCAGAAAAAAACTTAAAGGATATGATATTACAATACATTAATTAGTTTTTAAAAAAAGCTTCCCATAGAAATGATTAAGAACTAGTAAGGCTGCCAACTAAGATGGAGAATATGAGAACTAAGATGGAGAATATGAGAACTATACACCTGAATGCTATTTTTGTTTCTTCAGTGGAACAGAAGATAAGAGGAGATGGCTCATTAAGGCAATCAGCAACTCGAAATGAAGTAGGTTCCGTGAGAGTAGACCCAAAGCCCATTTTTGGAGCTTACGGTGAATAGCACTTTCAAAGTGTTTTCATTTGAAGCAGAAATAATCAAACTCATTTCCTAGATAAAGGTATCCTCCTTCTCCTCGTCGTTGCCATATTTCCTCATTCTGTTACTCCCTGGCTCTTGTATAACACCTCTCTAACTTGGGGATGCAACAAGAATCATGGATAGCACAAGCATAAGCCACATTTCAAGACGTGGTCAGCTAGCTACAAACGTATTGCCTATTGTGAACATCTGGTTCACAATAGGCAATAGATTAGTAATGCATAGATGCTAATAGATTAGTAGTGCATAAATGCTGGGTCTTGCCACACTGGGGCAATAGTTTGGGTCTCTCTCACGCACACTGGAACTGATTTCCAGCAAATTTACAAAGTTTTAGTTATCTTAATGACTTGCAGGTCAGCCTGCCCATCAGATTTAAAAGATATGAGAGAGATGGTTTGACTGACAGATGGGTCATACTAGACTCACTTATTTTGGAAACTAGGCTAAGAAAAATAAATGCAGCTTGCCTGGAATATATTACTGGGATTCTGTTATATATATATATTTATATATATATATATAT
>VWZI01007021.1:31474-56427 GCA_013396835.1 Psilopogon haemacephalus
TATATATATATATACTTTACAAAAGTTCAAGGAATAGCAGAGGGAAGAGGGAAGCTTGGTAAAAATGATTGGTGATCTTTAATACCCTGGCCCAGCAGGTGCTGAGTATGATCTATGGAATTAATACTAGCTGTTGAATTTTATCTACTTATGCATTTGCTGCACACAGGATATTGAGACAGGCTTATATGCCAAAGCTTTACTGTAGGAGCCCATAGGTGATAGCATACATAATTTCCCACAACGGTTCACCATAACAGCAGTATCTGGGTTTACAAGGTCCTTGAAGCTTACACCATGAGGGCAAGAGCATGAAACTCACAAAGGAATGGTTACTGCCACCAAGGCTCTGGAAAAACAACTGTCACCAAAGATTAGGTGAAAAAGTACAGAGCTGCAAGCAGAGGGCAGGTTGCAAGACTGCAAGCAGAAAACATTTAGTACTGCAGGGGTTAATCCACCCAAGCAACTGTGTGACATATTGAACTATTAGCATTTAACTTGCCATTTGTGGAGGCTGCTTGGATGAAAGTCAATAAACAAAACTATATTATTGCAATCTGTAGTGTTGTCTGCTCCCCAGCAGCATGAATCAGTGTCAGGAAAGAAGCAGTGCAGTACAGCTACAGGACTTTAAAAGCAAAGGGCCTTCCCTTTCAGCACTGGTTAAAAAGTGCCAAAATCATCAATTCAAACATCTTAGAAAGTATAAGTGCCTTGACAGCACTATAGCTGTGGTCAGCTCTACACAAGGACTCTGCAGGCTCACACCCCACCCCAGGCCTTTCAGTTTTAAATGTATCTCTGTAATGTAGTCACAAGAGTGGGGCAGCATCTAACTCAGTGTCTGACAGGTGGCAATCAAATCTGTTATATATGAGCCATGAAGAAATGTACAGTGTAACTCGCAACAGGCAGAGACTTGGAGAAAAACAATGCTGTTTTTTTTTCACCAATGAACCGATACACCATTTCTTAGTCCATGAATGTGAACATGAGATGTGGACTGCTGAAGTCACTCCTTGACTACAGATGTAAGAACATATAATATCATCCATATATATGATGAACACATGATGAGTGAGCAAAGGTGCCAAAGGTCTGCATGGCTCATTTCTCAGATGTATAGGATCTGGTGGGTTTAAACCTAAACCATGCTTTGCTAAAGCCATTACAATGCATTTACTGTGAAAGCAAGTCTCCATTTACCACAGAATAATCAGTTTCTGCACAGTTGAGGACCCACTCACATTGCAGAACAGATGACTCGAGCTTGTCAAAGGGACTCTTCTGCTGAGTTTGATCACCTGCTAAGAAAGATGCTCTTTGGTCTTGGCTATATGAGAGCAGGCAGTCCTCTGGTGTAAACATCTACATGGATTATGTGACTTTCATGTCCAGAACATATTCTTAAGGCCCTCTAGCTGAAATCTGAGTAGTTTCAGGGCAGGACATGGCCACAATCTCAACCCAGACTAGAAAAAATCAAGTACTTCCAGTCAAGGGCTAGTCTACTAATGTACATCCTTTATAAATCCACCTGTATTTATGTCCCAATTAAACTAGTAGTTTCCTCTGGCAGGTCAATAGGACACCTGTAAATATTTCACTTACAACAAGGAAAATATCTGGAGACATTAACAGACTTGGATGGTAGCTTTCTAATGAGAAAATATCCTTATGCAGGATAAGGAGGTCATTTGAAAATCCTAACAGATTGGTTACACAGAGAGAAAGCTAGGAGGAAGAAAAAGCCGGGGGGGGGGGAAGGAAAAGTAGAAAGTTCTAGCAAACTGACAGCCAGAAAATGTGAAATGTTGTATTTGAAGCACAAGAAAAAATTCTACATGCCTTTTCCACCAGCTAAAATTTCTCTGTTACCCACAGGTTCCACTGTGAAAAAGGCATCTGGTAGATGCTGCATATTTTCTCACTGTCACCTGGATCTACAAGCCATGCAGTTTTGTGATCCCTCTCCTACTTGGGCTCTCTATATCTTGGTGTTTGGCCCACAGGTCACTTATAGTGAGCACAATGATCACTGAGCAAGAGAAAAACTAAATAACTGCATGCAACTGTGCCTCTGACAAGATCCCTTGCCCAAGTCACACTTGCTACAAGATGACTTCTATCTGAAGCCTGGTGCAACAGTTTCTTGTTCACAGCGAGATCCTGCAAGTCTGGCCACACATTTTCCTCCCAGACACTGAGGGAGCAGGAGGTTGCAAGTCTGGCTCAAGCTCTTTAAATTCCTGGCTCAAGGTATTATTTCCTGTTGAAACAAAATCCTGTGAAGAAAGGCACAACAAAGCCTATGAACCCTGCAATCCTCCATAGCACTCTGTGTAACCCCCAAAGGGGGTGCAGTTCTCAGTCTTATCTTGAATCAGGTGTTGGGGAGGCTCTTACTTCTAACAGAAAACAGTTGTTTGTGTGTGGGACCAGACAGAAAGATTGTTGTAAATACTACCTCTTGAAACAGAAACTGACAGTACCTCACTCCTGTGTCCTTCACACATCCACAATATGATGCGCTGTCCTGGAACAAAGTTGCCTTCAAAGAAAAAAAAAAAAAATATATATATATAAACCACAAATTTCACCTACAATTCTTTATAAGGAGGAGGCGGAGTGTGGGGTGTGGGAGATGTGCAGAAGCCAGGTAGCAGCTCCAGGGCCACATAAGGAAACAGTAGCAAATGCTGGAAGCAGCTCTTGTGGTCCTTTGAAAGTGAATCTGATTCTGTAGAAACATGAACTGGTTCCAAAGCTACCCATCAAGTATCTTGTACCATCTTCATTTCTCTCACTATATTGTTTGTTCCTACAGAAGCCAAGCTATCTATGTTTGTCTCAATAGGTAGCTTCTCCTTCAGTGATTGATGCTCCCTTCTTGGGCACAAATGCCAAATCCTCATTCAGTCTGCAGCAGAAAGTCCTTGCTAGGTTCCTGACCTTTCATCTAAGCCATCAGTCATGCTCTCTTTTTCTACCTCTCCACTCATGTGAGAGTGATTTGGCAGGATACACCTGAGATACTCCAGAAAGTCAGGTTCACCAGTGTGAGAGAGGGGAGCAAGCACACAACAAAAATGAGCTGAGGGGCTACGGTCCTCTGAGTCCTCCACCTCTTCTGGGGTTTTGTGCTTGAGAAATTAGACTGTCCTCTTTGTCACTAATGGCATGACACACACACCACACTAGTACAATATCACTGTACCAAGGAGTGTCATGCTGGACAGGTATCTAAGTCTGCTCAGTGTATAATGGAAGAAATGGTTACAAAGTGCAGAGGATTAAAAACTGTGCCCTGTGTACAGTGATGTTATGAAAAGGCATCTAAGATACTGGTGTCATTAATGCCTTTGAGCTGCTCCACCACTGAGCTCAGCACAGCACAGCCTCTTTCTATTTCTTCAGATTCCTATCCCCGTATTTTTCTCTGCCACCATCTCCTCAATGTGTCAACATAACACACACAAATCTCCTTGAATATTTCCATTTGCTACCTCACTTGGATAGGTGCTGAGACAATATGATAATAACATCCTCAGTTTTGGCTTGTGCTGCAGGCTATGGCCATTTGCACTAAACTCTGTGGCCAAGGGGAGACCGCTGCTGCTCCACAGCACATTAACATCTGTAAATCCTTTCAAGAGAAACCTCTCCACAGTCACCTGCCAAGTTATAGGGATAATCAGCAATTCATCACTTGCAACAGTTCACTATATCCCATCTAACACTTTCCAATTCTGCTGTTTTATTAATCCCTAAGAGTGCATAAAGAATTTGTTTTGGATCCCTTCCCAAAGAAGGATGTTGGCTGCCAATAGGATCTCCTCAGGTATGGGCCTCCAGTCCCTTTACACTTATACATGCATGTTCCCACATGTCCTATGAATCAAAAAGCTTAGAAAAGAGTGGGAAGATTCTGTTGAGGTTACTGTACTCGCTTGCACTTGTTGAAGTTAGAATTACAGATTTATTTTAAAGGCACCTACAGCTGAATTTAAATTTTATTTCCTCTGGCAGCAAAGTTAATAGGGTATTTTTTTTCCCCTGACAGAGTCATAGGTCTCTTACCTTAATACTTACCAAACATGAAACTGGTTGCCAGGTAAATTGTCTCCCCACTCATCCATCTCTGCTTCTGTACCACATTCCCATAGTCCTCAGGCACCAGGACAAGAAAGGGTAAAATTCATTAGTGGGTTCTTTTTGGAACAACTTTAACCTCTCAGAAAGAGTGATCCTATGTTAGTGTCCCAAGATCTATTGCACAGATTATTTATGGGCATTATCTAAGCTTCTGCTAAATTCCTGCATATAAATATCTAACTCTGGCCTTGGGCAATACCCCTTCTGTCATTGTGAGTAGCAACATGCAGAAGCTAACTGCATAGTGCAGGGGCAGACATGAATGGCTCACACTATGGGTGGGATACCCATAACTCATAGGTCTCTGGCTGTGTGACTGGTTCTAATGCCTAAGTAAGCCTCTGCTTCTTATTACAGGGTGGGTTTTTTAGGGGTGATTTACTATTTTGCTTTCATTTCCATAATAAAACCACCTCTATCCATAATAAAACCACCTCCACATACAGTCTTGTTTAATATTAATTCCTAGTATTGCTTCTGATGTGCGAAAAGAATTTGTGATGATATTTTCACTGCTTTAGTCTAAGACTAACATTGACTTACTCTACAATTACTCAAAGACATGCATATACAAGGCTCATGTTTAATTCCATTTGCTCTTGGTGATCAAAAATCCTGAAGGGGGGCAACTGAGGAGTCCAACACATTTAAGTGATTTCTTAGGGACGTTTTAGTGCAAATCAGCTGAAAGTGTTGCCTCTCAACCATAAAAAATGTTGAGATTTCAACAATTTTATTAGTCCTCTGTCAAGATACAGTATAGAAATATATTTTTAAAAACATGGGGAAAAAAGTCAACTGGAGTCACACTGTCATTTCTGAGCTGTTAGAATATTATTTTTCACTAAATCTCATCATCCCATTCCTTTTTTTTTTTTTTTTTTTTTTAAGTTAGTACTTCAAACTTTTCTGGGAAAAATTCAAAATAGTCGTCATGATCCAAAAAATTATGCTATCTGGATCAAATTAGTCAAGTACAGTGCTTACAGTCTTGAAAGCTTTTTTTTCCAGAAAATTTACAGCCAGCTTATTAATCACCACCATATCTGCTTTCAAAGGAGTTTGGAGGTTTTTTTGTGGGTTTGTTTGTTTGTTTGTTTGTTTTTGGGAGGGGGGAAAGAAAATTTAAAAGTAAATAAACAAATAAGCAAATATTTTAAAAACTAAATAAGTTATTCAATTAATTGCTGACAAGCTCTACTCCAGATATCCAAAGCACAACATCTGATTCAATTTCACATCAAACAGCATTCAAGATACCACATCCAAACTTGCCTATTTCTAGAGTGCTATGCAGAGTGTATTACCATGTGAGTCAGGGACTACACCAAAAATGAAAAAACCATGGGATACAAATAGCAAAGTAAGTAGAAGACAACTCTTTCAAAACAATGTCAGGAAAGCAGGTTTGCCTTTGCAGTTTTTTGTACTAGACCAGAAATACTCTGTCCCCTAGATCTAGACTGAACCTAGCACAATCCATATATGCACTCAGACTAATTCAATGAAATGCATCATACTTGATGCAGCTGAAAATGAGACTGCCATAATATTGCACTGTCCAGTATAAAGAGTTTGAAAGGCTATTTCAGGGTGAGACAGGCAAAATGCAAGGCCATATCACACGTACACTGCCTCTTTGCAAAGCATGTGACTTTCATAAAACACATCTTGTGTTCTAGCACGTTGTCAAATCCCAAGCTGAAAATGTGGAACTACCTGTCTAATGATTTAGTATAGAAATTATTTCACAGGTTCTGTGCCTCGCACTGCAGAAAAAAACCCCACCACCTAGTGTGGACAGCTGACAAAAATATTCCCTTAGCCCCATCTCAACAAACAGGGGCTGTAGGCTGCAAAAGCCCTCCTCCCTCTGTACTTTTTTTGAATATGAAATGACAATGGAAGATTTTTGAAGCTACACATCAGGCAGATTAAAAAAAAAAAAAAAAAAAAAAAAAAAAAAAAAAAAAACAACTCTGTAAGTTTCCCCTGGGAAAGAATACACAATTTTCAGTCAGATTGCATTCACACAGGCCAGGAGACTTTGAGACCAAGGGTCACAAGCACAAGGTTAGAAAACAATATTCAAGTAAAATGCAAAGTGCAAAAAGACATAGGAGGCAGTTAGAAGGAAAGGCTGCATAAGCAGGGAATGTACTTGCAAAAACAAGCTGTCCTTTCTGCTTTATGCCTATGTGGTGGAGTGGCAGCTGCTTTCCTTAACCTCTTGACTGAAGCAGGATGAAGATGGTGTGGGAGGAATTCTGAACCCCAGGAGCTGGCAACTATCCCCAGGGCTTTGCAACAAAAAAGCAAGAGGAGTAGGTCTTTAAACATCGTGCAAAAATGCCACAGATGCAAAAGAATTTCTGTGTTTGGTGTTGCTGCAGGGGTGCAATTCCAGATCAGAGGCAGGGTGCAGAAGGTTAACAAAATCCTGCAGCTCTGTCACTGGTGGCTGACATGAGAAAATACACGACACCATGACAATGGCAATGGAGGACAGAGTAACTGTCTAACTAAGATACATATTTTGATGTATCCCATGCCTGTAGCACAGATAAAGGTCACCATGTTCTTGGCAATGAGTGGATACAGTTTTGATAGGGTGGCCTCACTCAGGAGGCATGCCGACCTGGTTCAGGAACGGCACAGCAGCCACACCCAGGCTGCTCAGGCCATCAGCTACAGACACCAATGTGATGGATAGCAAAAATGGCGTTTATTGAAGCATGACAATGCATTATATAGCCTACAAAACATCACTTCCATCTGCTTACGTCATAACTAAAGGCTATTGGCTATAGGGAGGGTCCCTATCTTTCCGTACATCGCGAGATCTTCAGATCACCAGTCCTTAACTACAACAATGTAAAGTCAATCAATCAAATAAATAAATCAACTGATGAGGAAAAAAAACTTTTGCTGACTTCTAGGATTTTATCATAGCTTCCTGAAGAACAAGGTTTATGAAGCTGTGCAATCTGTTTACCTCTCTCCTCCCTCTCTCCAAATTGCTTTCAAACTTGTTGCATGAGATCATCCCTATTTGGTAGCACTGAGAAGCCAATCAGTGCATCTGCACTGTTAGGATAGCTATCATATCCCTAGCTGCAGGAGAAGGAAAATAGAGGCATCTGTAACACACTCATGTTGGGAAGCAAGTTCCATCAGGTTAGACTTGACTACAGTTCTGCTACCATCAAAACTGTGAAAACTTTCACATCAAGCGTGCAAAGGAGTCTCTTGTCAGCACAGCAGTCTACCAATATATAGCCAGCATATAAACAGTGTGGCATCCTATAACCAGCAATATATACTGGAAGGCTAAAAAAGCGCAAAACCCTGACATTGCTTTAGGGTCTTTGAGCTGAAAAGTGATAAAAATTTAACATTCGTTTCTTATATGCTCTGTGTGGGTCCCACAGGACACCCAAGGCTGAGAGCTATACAGTGGCAAATCCACTCCAAAATGGTGAGAGGCTGCTCTGCTACATTAGGCCTCTGGGTCAGGAATTTCTCCCTGGAGCAGTAAAGCAAAACCAA
Organism: Psilopogon haemacephalus; assembly: GCA_013396835.1. NCBI lineage: Eukaryota > Metazoa > Chordata > Aves > Piciformes > Megalaimidae > Psilopogon > Psilopogon haemacephalus. The sequence continues at coordinate 39,182 of VWZI01007021.1, forward strand.
TTTAGAGTGAGGAACTGAGTGAACATGCTTGAGCTTTGTGTTTACAACACAATGAAAAAAATGCCAATGAGTGTATTATTAACCACAAAGTTGAACAATCAAATGCTGCTAATGGTAATGATGTCCATGAAAGAGGAAATGGTGAATGGCAGGTCATTTTTCAGGTGTTCTAATGTGATCGAATAGCTACTGCAGACATTATTGTATGCATTTGGGGTTAGGCTTTAGCCTTAAGTTTTGGCATTCTGTTATTTTTTTACAGACTGCATTCACAAACAGAACAAACCACACCAACCAGCATTTACAAGAGAAGATAACATATGCAAGAGCTAAATGGGACCATCATAAAGTCCCAAAATATACTGTTACACAATTTGTCAACAATTAGCTCAGTCAACAATTAGCTTACTGAAAAAAGTAACTGTTGAACTCTTGTCCTAGTGAAATGAATTGTTACTTTGTATTTGCATCTCCATATTGCTTCTTGAAAGAGATTTCAAGCAGAGATGTCCCGTTGAGCAGGTGTGAGGTAAAGGTTTTGCTTCCAAGAGCTTGTGCTGCAGGGGAGTGGTGGTGAGATTTGACTCATCTGCCCAAGAGTGGGTACAAACTTGCAACTCCCCAGGCATTTCTTCCTGCCAGCCTGCAATCTGTGTTAATTTCTTTAAGTGTGATATGAAAAATACAGCAAGGAGCAATAGCAGGACTAAGAAGGAGACCTGCTGTAATTTACAAATTGTCTGTGACAAGTGAACACAGCACCATGTTTCATGGAAACAGTGAATTGGACACTTGCCTGATTCAGCAAAGAAGCTGTCTTTATAATTTACATTTCACTTGGTTTTACCTGTCCCCTAGTTTTATTTTCAAGAATCACAGAATTGTCAGGGTCGGAAGGGACTTCAAAGATCATCCAGTTCCTACACCCCTGCCATGAGCAGGGACACCTCACACTAGATCAGGTTGCTCAGAGCCACATCCAGCCTGGCCTTAAAAACTTCCAGGGATGGGGTTTCCACTACCCTCCTGGGCAACCTGTTCCAGTGTCTCACCACCCTGGAACTTCTTCCTAACATCCGATCTGAATCTACTCCCTTCCAGTTTTATACCATTCTGCCTAGTACCTGACATTCTAAAAAGTCCCTTCCCAGCTTTTCTGTAGGCCTCCTTCAGATACCGGAAGGCCACAATAAGGTCCGCTCAGAGCCTTCTCTTCTCCAAACTGAGTAACTCCAACTCTCTCAGTCTGTCTCCATAGAGAGGTGCTCCAGCCTTCTGATTATCCTCACAGCCCTTCTATGGACACACTTCAGCACATTACTCCCATAATAGGAGCTCCAAAAGTAGATTCAATGCTCAAGGTGGGATCTCCCCAGAGCGGAGCAGAGCGGGAGAATCACCTTTCTCAACCTGCTGGCTACACTTCTCTTGATGCAGCCCAGGATACAATTGGCTTTCTGGGCTGCAAGTACATGCTGATTGCTCGTGTTGAGCTCCTCATTCACCAGTACCCCCAAGTCCTTTTCTTCAGGGCTGCTCTCTGTCCTGCTAGTCACTGCCCAGCCTATACTGATGGACAGCTAGTCTTCAATTCACACACACACACATACACAAACACAAAAACAAACAAAAAAACCCCAAACCAAACCCAACTTCCCAGACTGTTGAAAGAAGAGTAGGCATTTGGGCAATGAAAGGCATCCAACTAAGGTCCTCTTTGTATAAGAAATTGCTGGCAGTCCAGTGAAAGTGCTTGTGAAAGTCAAATCCACAGAAAAAAAAATCCAAGCTGAAGATGCACTCCATTTGGGGGTCCTGATAAGGAAGATGGGGTGGTAGGTGGATGCTAATGGTTTGAACATGCTTCCAAACATTAGTCAAACACTCTGTACACAACTGGCCTCTGTCTCTGTGTTTCTCCATCATTAGGTCCAAAAGTGATTGTATGCAATCGCTGGATTTCTTGTTACAGAAGTGTAACCTAACATAAATGTCTGGTAAAATTTTGTGGCTGCTTTTCATCACCGGAATTTTGTCAGAGCTGATTTGGAGTACTGATCAAGAAATGTTTTGTTTGCTCCCACATATATCTGGCTCTTTCACTTAGTAATGCAAGGATGCAGTGTTTATAATGCAGAGGCACATCTGCAACCATGGAGAGTCCTCATGTGTTCTTCTTCAGTAAAACTGCTTAGAGGAATAGGTGAGCCATTGCACCTTAACCATCTGCAGTAACACTTCTGATGGAAACAGAGCAGCTCTATCAAGAGTTATTTGGGAGAGAATAGAACCAGCTGCACTTCATCATGCTTTAAAAGTGGTGGTTATAAAAATCTGAGTGTGTGCTTCTTAGTCTTCAGTATACAGCAGAGATTACAGTACTTTGCAAAACCAGTGGAAGATACATCTGGGACTGATTAGAAGTGGTTGAAAGGGTCCCTATTTGTTCCTAGAAAACCACTGTGTGTTAGACCAACATATGGAGAAAAAACAGCCTAAAAGCACCCCCCACTCCCCCCCAAAACCCAGAAACTAGCTTCCAGGTAGTGTTTAGTGTGAAGAGGGGCTTTTAAAAATACAAATCAAAAACCCTGATGGATGGACTAATCTTTTAAAATTGTATTTTCAGCTTCATGAAATTGCTCCTGAAAAAAAATAACAATGAGTACTTTTACTACAGTAGGGAGAACATATATGGAGAACTGGCAAGCTCAAAAAAGCATTGTATAGTGAGATTTGTGGGATATACTGAGTCTTAAGGAGAAAACAGGAAAAAACACTGAAAACCAAAGGAGAAATTCTAAAATTTGATGATGGACAATGCTATTACACCATGTCTAGGTGAATCATTCCATGAAATATGCATCATTGACTGACAAAGCTAAATCTACAAAACTTTTTGGTACAAATTACAAGTACAGAATAATTAAGAGTAACATGAGCCAGACTTTGATCAAACAAATGAAGCATGCAGTAAAATCCACTCAACATGAGTTCAATTTAAACCTAGTTTTGATCACCAGAATGATAGCAGTAGATTCTGTGTCAGGGCCCAGAATACCAGCACAGAAATTTGCTATTTGACAGTATTCAATATGTATATTGTCTAAAACCAAGAGCAACTGACTCCATCTCAATACAGCACAGCTTAAGCTACATTTTCAGAGTAGTGAAGAGGGAGTGCCTGTTCAGTAGCACTACATCACCTGTATGCCTCTCTGAGGTGATCAGTGGGGACCCAGGGAGGAGAACTAATTGTGTCACTATAAAAGCAAAGTATTCAGCAATGACATACCACCTGCTGGACATGAATGAACTTTACTGTCATGAACAAAACAGAAACACTCTGTATCTATTTGAAATACAAAATTATGGTAGGGTTACCTGTTACGTGATGCTGAAGACCTTAAAAGAAAGGTTTACACAATGGGCAAGTCAGGACCTTCAGAAAACTTGAAATCGGGGGGAGGTAATACACTGTGAGAGCCACTGGTATAAAGTAAGAAAAAGGCAAGTGAGCTAAGCAGCATTAGTATAAATCCTAGCTTTGCATTGCATTCACTTTCCAGATCATTTGCTCACACTGTAACTGACATCCCCTTTTAGAAGGTATCTGTTATTGGTCAAATACATTCTTCTAAGTGGGGAATGTTGTTGAGCAAAGCCTGAACTGAGGTTAAAAAACATCATAATAGGTAATATTCTTTGGAGTTCATGGGAAACAAAGATCACAGAGCAGTAACTATATAAATTGGTCATGCTAGAACGAAAGAGAAGCTAACTATTCAGCCCGCTGACCCAGTATGTGTGTGCAATATATCCACAGTGTGTGTAGTACATTGTGACTGACCCTACCAGTTTAACAGAAAAGGCTCAGGTTAGGCTGTATGTATGTCCAGACAGCGTAGGGAGCTCTAAAATGACAAACAGACTCTTTCCCTTTATATCATCACTGTTCAAAGCAAGCTGTCCTATTTTATTTGTAAAAATTAAACTAGTCAGTGTGCACTGGGAGGGCTTCTGTTAGAAATGTCCTTCATCAAGGCCAGAGGAGTATCTGTGCTGAGTCAAAAACAGGCCAAAAACTTCTTCATATAAAAGACAAATCACAGGTTAATTTGAGAGCAGTAGCAGGTAACAGAGTTGATCAGAAAACTGCAGACCATGCACAGCTCTTCTTATGGCCACCAGCACCATTTCTTCAACAGGTTCACCCAGTAGACCCAGTAGCATTAAATCCTCCATATCCTTCAAGCCAACACACAAGGACACAATGAAAGGCTCATGATTACACGCCCCTCTTTTGCCACAAGCCCTTCCTAGATGGGAGAAGATAAATTTTCACACCTTTTCCAAATGCAGTGTCTTGTTCATGGCCATGCTCAGGAACTGAGTGGCACATTTCATTCAGAAATAGTCATCAGATTTTCACTGTATCGGATAATTTTACAAAACACCATTTCCTTTTTCTACAAATTGGAGGTGGTGACAAGTATTTAAATAAATTGGGTCAACATTCATTAATTTTGTTAAAATGACATTTTGTTAAAGTGGCATTTTATGCCACTTTAATAGGAAAGCCCTAAAGCATCAGTGAGTTTCATAGAACACTTTTTTCTAGGGTATAAAGTAGCTCTGGCTTTGTTGCATACAGCTTAAATTGGTAGTATGGGAAAAATTTCACCAGTACTAGGCTTATTGATGAAGCTGATGCCTTCCTTTTCCAAGTTTGTTCCCTGTCAGCCTTCTAGTTCTACATATCTGCCAGCAAATTTTGTCACTTTTTGGTAGAACACTGTATTTAAGGTACTTAGTTCTAGTTCTGACTCTCTTCCATGTTTTTTTTTCCTCTCTGCTTACTGCGACACTATGACGTCAATTTCAACCTTTGACATGGCTAAATCAGCCACTAAATCAGTTATTACAATTCACATACTGCTGTTTGTAGCCCTTGATTTTATAGTCTTCCTAGACATGTGGGCAGTGAATAGATACCAGCTGGGCCCAGAGCATGGTGGTGAATGGTGCCACATCCAGTTGGTGGCCACTCACTAGTGGTGTCCCCCAGGCATCAGTGCTGGGCCTGATCCTATTCAATATCTTTATTGATCTGGATGAGGGGATTGAGTCCATCATCAGTAAGCTTGCAGATGACACCAAATTAGGAACAGGTGTTGATCTGTTGTAGAGTGGGAGGGCCCTATAGAGGGAACTGGACAGGCTGGATGGGTGAGCAGAGGTCAGTGGGATGAGATTTAACAAGGCTAAGTGCAGGGTCCACACTTTGACCACAATAACCCCAAGCAGCACTACAGGCTGGGGATAGAGTGGCTGGAGAGTAGCCAGGCAGAAAGAGACCTAGGGGTGCTGACTGATGGTGTCCTGCACCCCAAATTCTTTCTTCTCCCTTTTTACCCCCGCCCCCTCCCATGGGTTTGAATGGGAGAAGAAGGTATGAAAACTGCTTCCCCCCTTGCCCTGTGGCCTGCAGGCTTGAAGGGGAGGCAGCAAAAGGCACCTTTACCCATGTCCTGGCTTGTGTGGTAGCTCGTGTGGGGAATCAGGCTGGTGGTTGGCTGGGTATTTCCTGCTCAATATAAATTGGCAAATGGACACTTTGTCCAAAAGAGCATAAATAGAGGAAGGGAAAAGGCACAAGGGTTCCTGCCTGAAAGACTCTCACCTGCAAGAGTTCCCTGTTTTACAGAGCCCCTACCTGGAGAACCATTTGACTGTCCTGGCTCTCAGACAGCTCCTACCTTTTTGCACGGCTCTCAGTTTTACTCTGTCCCTGCCTTTGGTCAGTCCACACTACTGCACCGTTCTGTGCAGTTTTGCAAGCTTGGCAAGCTTGGGCCCATTTGAGAGAGCTGCTGGTGGCATGCAGACCAGGCTGCTCTGGGACCTTACTGCAGCCGATTTCCTGGCTGTTATTTTGGCTGGGGAGATCTCAGTAGCTTGGCTGTCCCCCTGTCACTGCTGAAGACAGTGTGGCTTCCACAAATCTGTTTCGTGGAAACCATATTTTTGAGATATCGCTAAGTTTGGTGGTCTTTGCCACCCGCCTTGGACTTTGTCAATTTGGATCTGCATTTGGGTGTTACTGGCAGATAGTAACAATCGATCAATTGGGGCAGAGAATCCAGCAAGGAATTGTCAGTGATTACCTATTTCCTCATCGTGAGTAAAGACTGCTGTTTCCCTTAATTCTCTGATCAGCCAATAGGTAGTTGGGTAAAGTCATGTTTATAGCTTAGCCTTTTCCATTTTCTGACTTCCTAAATAATATATTTGTCTATAACATCCTTGTGAAGATTCTTCCCAATCAAATCGAGCCTGTAAATAAAACCCAAAACTTGTTCCGCAAATAGTTTGGGAGGCAGGGTTTTAGGGAAATAAAATAATTCTATTTTTATAACTCCTGACTTGGCTATATCAATTCCTCTGCCTTCATAACAGAGAGTAGGCTGAACATGAGCAAGCTGCATTNATCAAATTGAGCCTGTAAATAAAACCCACAACTTGTTCCGCAAATAGTTTGGGAGGCAGGATTTTAGGGAAACAAAATAATTCTATTTTTATAACTCCTGACTTGGCCACATCAATTCCTCTGCCTTCATAACAGAGAGTAGGCTGAACATGAGCAAGCTGCATTCCCAGTGGCCAGGAGAGCCAATGGCATCCTGTATCAGGAACAGTGTGTGTGGCCAGCAAGATAAGGGAGGTGATTCTTCCCCTGTACTCAGCACTGCTCAGGCCACATCTTGAACACGGTGCCCAGTTCTGGGCCTCCCAATTCAAGAGAGATGTTGAGGTACTGGAACATGTCCAGAGAAGGGCAACAAAGCTGGTGAGGGACCTGGAGCCCAGCCCTGTGAGGGGTTATTTAGCCTGGAGAATAGGAGGCTCAGGGGTGACCTCATTGCTTTCTACAGCAACCTAAGNATTCTTCCCCTGTACTCAGCACTGCTCAGGCCACATCTTGAACACGGTGCCCAGTTCTGGGCCTCCCAATTCAAGAGAGATGTTGAGGTACTGGAACATGTCCAGAGAAGGGCAACAAAGCTGGTGAGGGACCTGGAGCCCAGCCCTGTGAGGGGTTATTTAGCCTGGAGAATAGGAGGCTCAGGGGTGACCTCATTGCTTTCTACAGCAACCTAAGGGGAGATTGTAGCCAGATAGGGCTCAGTCTCTTCTCCCAGGCAACCAGCAACAGAATAAAGGGAGACAGTCCCAGGTCATGATGAAGGAATTATAGGCTGAATATTAGGAGGAAGTTCTTCCCAGAGAGAGTGATTTCCCATTGGAATTGGTTGCCCAGGGCGGTGGTGGAGTCACCATCCCTGGAGATGTTCAAGAAAAGAATGGATAAGGCACTTAGTGCCATGGTCCAGTTGATTGAATAGGACTAGGTGATAGTTTGGACTGGATGATCTTGAAGGTCTCTTCCAACCTAGTTGATTCTATGATTCTATGATTCACATTTTAAAAGGGGGTCAAGGCAATACTGAATTTGTAAAATTAGTTCTTATGTGGAAGGAAAAAACTGAGTTGCGTAATTGTAGATAATCCTTTCTGTGCATCTTTCTGTAGGCCTTTTAGTGTACATGCATGAAGAGAAGTATCTGATCATGTACTACTTTCTTCCTTGTGGGAGCCCTAGCTCATTTAGTGTGTAAAAAGAATTACAACCTTTGGGGTACAAAGGGTTGCTCTATGATTTCTGCTTAGTGCTGTAATTCAGTCTGTGACGCAGCCTACCTTGAAAAATCATGATTGAAGACTGCTCAAAGTATTCAGTCAAACTCTCAGAACTCTAAATTAGTTAAATATATATTAAGATATGAAAATTCAGGTCCTAACAAGCTGCAAAACCAGTAATACCTCAGGATGCCAATCACCAGGACAGTCCTCCATTTCTGACAAGACATTTTCTTCCACCATGATCCCTAGTAAAGGAATTAAGACACCTGCTTTAAATCAATTTATTTAATTTTGTAGCTAGAGGGCTATGACACTTTGCTTCTGTCACAAATTAATTTCAAACTCTTGCTGAGATGGCCCTGGAACAACTGCATGGAAAGGATTAGTGATAGCATTGCTTTAGCAGCAGCTGCAACGGTGCCTGTCTCCTGCCTGTGCCCCACAAACCAAAAGGGCAGGAAAGAGACAACAATATAGACAAAATGCAGACAAACATGACAGATTTCTCCATCCCTACAAAGAAGGTTAAGTCCTTTTTGTCAGAGTGCATGGCTCTGTCAGAGAGCTGATTCTTTCAATTCCCGTGGCAGTATCTGCAATATTTTATTCATCAACAATTGTGGAATTTGCATTTGTGCAGGAAAAAAAAAGTCAATACGTGCTCAGGTAGAGGTTTACAGATGCTGTTTTCAGTTCGTATCATTAACTTATTGGCTGAAATCCACTATTGTGCAACCCTGCAAAAATCGTAGTTATCTCCTAAAACATGTAAGCCCAGAGGGTAACTGGTGAGCAGACACTGTACTTGTACTTTACACAAGAGTATCATTCAATAGGCAATAGCTGATGTGCTTTGAACGTTCAAATCAGATGTTAACAGAATTCTCTTTTTCTGAAGCTCTTCTCTGTATGTCATCAAAAGGATATGTGTTATATCCCTTTGGCTCAAAACACTGATAGCAGAAATACTCCTTATAATAATTCACTCTTCTCCTTGTTATCATAATAATGAATTTAAAATTAATAGTTTTCTATGGTTGCCACTGTAACAGCAGACACTTTCTGGAGCTGACCCTCTGCAAAAGGTTGGAAACCTTGAGCTTTTAATGAGGTTAATAATAAGTAATGGAAAGTCTGTATTTGTTTTGTCTTTTAGAATCAGGATAGTCATATAGGCTATGATAGTATAAATGTGTTTACAGAGCAGGAAAGGCCTCAATAGCAAAGGAAGCCAAATTTAACAGCTCAGATTGTAGCCAAGGCCTCACTGAATAACCCACTCTACATCAGAAAAAAACATAACTTGGTTGATTACAATGGGAAGAGGATAAGATACAATAGCACACAGCAATGAACAATAAGCCTAAGCTGAATGGAAAACCTGACAAGCCGTGCTTATTGGCATGTGCTTTCCATTGTAATTAGATGTTTGCATATTGGAAAGCTGATTGATCATAAGTAAGAATTTTGTGACTGCAGCATCTGCCTTGTTGATCATTTAAAATACATCACATAACAGCTTCCTGATATTTCTCCATGCTTGGCATAGCTCCATAGATATAGATACAGCAATCCCTGATCCAATGTCTCTGCTTTGTGGAGCAGTCATTTTGCTCATTTTCAGCTGCTACAGGCTACAGCCTATTAAGAACAAGAAAACAGAGAAATGCATGTGTGTGAAAGGCTGTTCTCCCTCTCTGACCTTCATGTAATTCATCCACTGCCCTCTGACCATCAGAGCACACTGATCCTTAAACATATAAGGAGTCATACTCATGTCAATGTATCTTTTCGAGTGTCCTGCCTTCCCTGTGTTTGTATCACTTTGGCCAGTAGGAGCAATTTTAAACATCAGAGAAAGAAAGGCTAGAATTTTCCCTGTGTTTCCATATATACTCAGGATACAAGGAACATAAATGCCTCTCATGCTCTATGATGAAAACAAAATCTATCCTCCTGATGTGCTGGTCCAAGGTGTACCCACTGAGCCTTGCAGCAAGGCAGCTTTACTGCAGACAAGCTATATATACAGAGAAAAGAGATCTCATCTTGAAAGTCAGAAGAGTGCACTCTGTATTCAAAATATGATATAGTTTTACATACAGCTTCTGAGATTCTCCTTGAGTTAGTTGTGGATATGTTCCAGAAGTCAAATGTGAATTCATTAATTTTCTCTCTGACATTTGGATCTGTGAATATGTACTTGCTTAAACCCCTGAGAAAACAAGATAAAATAATATAACTTGGACCAAAAGCACTCTGACAGGAACAGAGCTACATACATAGGTTGTGGACAGATGCAGTGCAACAGATGCAGAGGCGGGGTGCACTTGGGTCTGAACACAGCCTTAACAGAGAGTCATTGTACAGTGCCTGTCCAGTTCCCTGCTTGCCTCACAGTCATTTTCACTGTAAAACAAGGACAAGGTCAGGCCTAAGTCGAGGTAAACAGAAAAAGTTGCATCACACTTAAATTTGAAAGAGTAAAAAAATTTCTTGCTCTTAGCGGAGGAAGAGAGGAGAGCCATCCTTTTGCTCTCACTCTCTCCCACTTTCACCTCTGTGAATTATAACACATACAAAGGTTAGTTAGCTAATATTGGTACACTGTTTTGCTCATGAAGAACACCATGCAAGTATTATCATTACATGGAAAAGCTTACTGCAAATGTTACCCACAGCAAGTGGGATAAACCAAAACCATCAAGATGGAATGTGACTCATATGCCTATAATAATAGCCCTGGAAATTCTGCTGCTTTCAAATACAAGCATCAGATATCACACCAAGATTAATAATTGTAGCCCCGTTCCAAGGAAGGCAGAAATGCAGAGTGACTTGTGTGTGCAAGTACGGAAGAATCAAGAGTCAGCACTGTTACAGATGTCCTCAGAATAATCCAAAATCATTAAGACGTTGCAATCACTTCCCAGCAAGCATAAACAATTCACAGAGTTAAAACAAATGTTACATAAACAAACAAATGTTGGGAATTTTTTTTTTTAAGATATAATGATGGGTTGTTCACAAACACATTCAGATTTTGCTAGAGGATACTAGCTAAGAATATAAAATATGTTGCTTATTTACATAAAGAGACATTTTTAGCTTGAATTTTCAACCCATTCAAGTCAATGACAGCTGACAATTTTAGAAATAGTCCAGTCAGGCCTACCAGAGAAGCAAACATTGGCTTGCCTGGGATACCAAGCAACAATCAGGAGCTCAAATACAGAAGCACTACAACAGGATAGGAATTTGATATGCATTTGCTGATCTGTAACTCTCCGCTAACATACGTGTACATTGCAGGCAGAAAAGGAAAGGTAATTTGAGTTACCTCAAGCAGCTTTCACTGAAGAAGCTATGCTTGCATAAAGTACATCCTGTTTTGCAAGGGAAATATAAAGCACACATGAATTGCCATCACGTTGGAGGAAGATCTGTTACCCTGTGATAACCTGGTTTGCTATGTCATCTGTGAATACAGAGCATCAGCGTTTAATTTTGTGTAAAATCTCTCCTCATCTCCTTCATCTCTGCTCAAATACAGTTAGATTTTTTTATTAACATATAACGTGTTCCTAAGTAAAATATAAAAGGTACGATTGAGAGAGTTGTGATTAGGTGTGTAAGCAGTAATAAAAAGATTTTTTTAAATTATTACCTTTATAGTCCTTTATGGAAAACTTGTGCCTGTCATTGTATTGGTTTAAGGCTAGCTACCCCGAGCCCAAAAGCCCAATAAAAATTCAAAGTGTTTTGGAAGTGAAAAAGGGTATAAAAACTTTTAACAGTAAATAAAAGGGAAAAGGGGTTTGTTTTACAGAAGGTGGGAGAAAGGGGGAAACAAAATGCAGGGTGTGAAAATGAGGGAAAGGATACAGAAAACCGGGGAGAAAGGGGGAAAGGAGAAAAATACAACCGCGGCAGGGGATTTTAGTCCAAGAGCTGAGATTCGGTGGTTTGGTGGTGCTGAAGAAAAGCAGGATGCAGGAGAAGTTCTTTGGTTGCAAAGAAATGGTCCCCGTTCCAAACAAAAAGATGATGGTGGTCTCCACGCGGTGCTTGGTGAGCACGTGGTTTGGCGGCAGGGAAGCGGCAAGCAGTAGCTCCAGCAGCCAGGACGAGGAGAAGCTGGAAGAGAGAGAAAAAATGAGCCCCCCTCCCTTTTTATAGTAAAGACCCTAGCAGGAAATGGGAGTGGCTAACCATGACACCCGGGTAAAGGGGTCAAACCATCTCTTGGGAAGAGGCAGGGGGTCCCAGGTGGGCTTAACCCTTTACAGCCATTCACAACCTGTCCCCACACCTCCATCAGGAGGCAAAACATGGAAAATAATAAACAAATTTATTAATTTGGCTCACTGCTAATATCTGGTCCTCCTTGATGGTAAATGGGGAATTGCAAGGAATCCTGTAAATGTTCCAGCATGAAGCAATTTGCGCGACTTCTTGTACTCTTCTTCAATAATACCAATTGTATTTATGGGGTTTTTTCCAAGTTTGTGAGTCTGTCTTAGAGCATTTAGTCAGCTTTCTGGAAAGTATACAAGATGAAATCTTTCTGCTTCAGCGTTCAGGCTGTCTATCAATGCCGCCAGGTGTACTAGGAGCACTTTAGATGTCGCTACAAGCTGGCAAGATAGCATATTGTTGTAGCTTGAGGGAAATTAAGAGTTAATTGGTATTATGACAGAGAAGAGTCTTCCAGACAGACTAGAAAGCCTTGGGGGAGGACGCAGGACATTGTAATTGTTTATTCTATTCCGTTTTCCTGTATCTCCCTTTATAAGGAGCAGACTATTCTCCCTCTTTCTCTCTCTCCCTCTTCTCTCTTTTCTCCAAGTGCTTGTGGCAACCATTATTGCTGGTTTGTGGGAGGCAGCGACCTTGTCTGGAAAGCTAATTTTTGCTACACCACTGGGCCTTGTAGGCCTGAGCTTAGACAGGGGGCAGCTTGGCCTAGACAAGGCCTGATAAGGCTGAGTTGGGAGAAGATTTTGGAATGCTCAGGAAGTTTTGGCCTGGCAGGCCCAGTTGGAGAATTCATGTATATATTCCTCTTCCCTGGATACCCTTTGCATATATTTTGTAAATAGCATTTCTGTTTAACATCCTGTTCTGTGCTTGTGATTTTATTTTACTCCTTTGGGGTAAAGTAGCCTTCTGTCCTTTTGCTCTGGGGTAGCTCATGGTTCAAATCAAGGACACATACTCTGGCCTGTATCAGGAATAGTGTGGCCAGCAGGACAAGCGAGGTCATTCTTCTCCTCTACTCAGCACTACTCAGGCCACATCTTGAGTGCTGTGTCCAGTTCCAGGCCCCTCAATTCAAGAGAGAGGTTGAGGTACTGGAACGTGTCCAGAGAAGGGCAATGAAGCTGGTGAGGGGCCTGGAGCACAGCCCTGTGACTGCAGGAGCTGGGGTTATTTAGCCTGGAGAGGAGGAGGCTCAGGAGTGACCTCATTGCTTTCTACAACTACCTAAAGAGAGGTTGTAGCCAGGTGGGGTTTGGTCTCTTCTCCTAGGCAATCAGCAACAGAACAAGGGGACACAGTCTCAAGTTGTGCCAGGGGATGTATAGGCTGGATAATAGCAGGAAGTTCTTCACGAGAGAGTGATTGGCATTGGAATGGGCTGCCCAGGGAGGTGGTGGAGTCACCATCCCTGGAGGTGTTCAAGAAAGGACTGGTTGGAGTGCTTAGTGCCATTGGCTAGGGCTGGGTGATAGGTTCGACTGGATGATCTTGGAGGTCTCTTCCAACATGGCTTATTCTATTCTATTCTATTCTATTCTATTCTATTCTATTCTATTCTATTCTATTCTATTCTATTCTATTCTATTCTATTCTATTCTATTCTATTCCATTCCATTCCATTCCATTCCATTCTATTCTCTTCTCTCTTATTTGTATGATATTCTGCATGAATGAGACCCATCTCACTTCAGGTGCCTCTTTAGTTACAGGCAATTGTCCGGGCTCCATTTTTGTACAGAAGATTGATGCAGATTCTCCAACATGTAGTTTAGCTCTCTCCAGTGGTAATAGAAGGGGGCAGGAAAACAGTTCAGACTAAATATGAGCATGAGGTGAACATGAATAGGTGAGTCAGCTGGCAGCAGTGTGATGAAAACCTTCCTAACAGAAAATCATCCAAAGAGTTGTCTCTGCAAAGATGTATGAGTTAATATACAGAGATGACTATCTTCTTCAATGTCAATTTGCAATAAAGCACTACTCACTAAAAAAAAAAAAAAAATCCTGAAGACAACATCTACATTCAATAAGGATGCAGATAGTTCTTTCAATAACCAAGAAAACCAGTGTAACAGTTTGCAGAAATTTGTAGAGGCTGACCCAGCTTTATATTACAAGGCAACAATATGTGGCAGTTTTGAGGTTCTGTTACACTGGCAGTGACCATGTCATAATTTATCAATTAAAACTAAGAAAAGGAAGGATAAACATATGTGAATGTGCATGCACACATGTGTAACAGACACATTTGCCCTCTTCTATCACCTTATCCTCATTTCAACTGCGTTGAGAATCCTAGAACAGGTTGTTGATTTTTGTTTGGTTTTTGGGTTTTTTTCATTTGTGGCATAGAGAGTGGAAAAGTAAACTAGGCTCTTTGCAATCAGTTCTCAAAAGGGTGGTAGATGCCATTTTTTAAATCCCTAAGGTGCTTGTAGAAAAGAATTCTTTCAAAGTGCAGTTACATAGTGGATGCATGTCTAATATGTAATGGTGACAGTAGAGATGACTTTGTTTGCTATCTGGCAAAACATCAGTTGATTGGACATGTGAGTGCTGAGCTAAGCCCCAGATTTAGGATTTAGCCTGAATTTCAAAACAAACATGCAAAATGTGGTCCTTTTATAGCTTTATTTTGATAAGGCTTCATTCTCCTAATCAGTCATATTGTTAGAGTGGCACTTAAAAGAAAATGGAGCTAGCAACCTAACAATAGCAAGATCCATGTAGGTCATTGAATCACCAACTTTATATGAGTCACCAATAGTAAAGCACACATTATCTAAAGGTAATGTTTGGTAAATGATTTTATTTTGACAGGGAGACATATGCTTCATTGTTGATTCACTAGGTGGTGTTTTAATTGTGAGACATTAGTCTAGTGTTTGCACATTGCCTTCTTCCAGCTCCAGCTTTGTTGAATGAGCTAAACAAAGTAAGGAGGACTTCCTGTGAGCATCCTGTGAGCCACCTCTGGGCATGGGTCCCCTTGTCTTCCTCAGTACACCCAAAGCTGGGGAATAAAAACTGATAAATTCAGTTTAAACTATGATTTTGCACAGAACCTAGACAAAAGACACCACAGTTTCCTGAATAAGCTGTTTTGCTTAGGTTGGGGGAAAAAAATATACCTTGAATTTGAGCTATTTTAACTGTGAATTGGATTTTTAATTAAAATGTTAAGGACCGGACTCTGGAGACACAGATGACAACTAAGTGACTAAATCCCACAGAAGTTAGATGCTTCATTCCCCTATATGACATTAAACATCTCCCACTAAGATTTGCTATATTAAGCACCCAATAAAAACTTTGGTTTACTCAAAATTCATTTTCTTATTTGAGTCTTTCCCTTAAAAAATTGCTTGAAAAACTTGTCCCAAGTGTCAAAGACTTTCCTCTGTTTCTTCTTGGAAATGGTGAAAGGGAAAAAATACACAAAAGAAGAATCCATAGCTGCTGGTTGCCAGCCTGAGGTAAAACATTTAAAGGGACCTGTATCATCCAGATAGAAATTAGCCTTGATATTTAAGTCTGTTTTCAGGTGAATTACCTGCCGCACACCCTGCGAGGCAGCTAATTTCCAGACTTTTTGTATTCTCATGAATGAGCCATGCTGAAACCTGCTTGTAAGTGGAATTTATCATCACCCTCTCTCTATTGGTTCTGAGTGTCTAAGCTAATCTCAAAAGTAAGGGACATTCAAAGTGCATTGTATTTCACACAATAAGCACCAGAAGTGTCAGAAAACATGCTTTATTGCACAGCCATATGTGCTGGTTCACTTGCTTAGACTCATGTCCTGGAACACATATCCTACACATGGGATACTGACAACACCCTTGGTAATATTGCAGTGAGACTTTCTACTGCAGTTGAATTGTCTGGGAATAGAAATAGTCTTCTGCTCTGCTTTACAGGTACTCTGAGCATTCATTCCAAATGCACTGTTTAGCCCTTGAAGATCTCTCTGTTCCACAATAAATCAATGCAGTTCTGGCTTACTTATTCATGATGAGAGAGAGGGGAGGGAAGCTGGCCACCTTGATATAATTTCCTTTCTGAAACAGAGCACATTTTGATTAAGAGAGCCACAAGGAGACATTCCCTATAGGGACTCAATATTTGAAATTTAATTTCCTTTTTACTGAGCTGTATGTTGTTGTTGTTGGAACCAACAGACAAAACAGCTGACCAAGTGACGAAAAGACCTACCTGAAGGTGCTGTTGACTGCAATTTTCATTTGAAAATTCCTGCTAATGTTTCATGGATTTTGTAACAAAGAGTTACAGAATTTAGTCTGCAGTGATTGCAAACAAAAGTGCATGAAGCCAATTTTAAAATGCCTACAATAAATTATCTCTGCAGAGTTAATCATACAAGAGTGTGGGAACAGGAAAATTCCGTATCTGGGTGTTTAACTTTCATTTGCTTAGTGTTACTAAGTAGACTTTCAGAGCCACAGTCAAGTATTTTCACTGGTCAGAGTGCAAGAGCTACACACAGCCCTCTTGCCTTTTGAACATGCTCACAAAGCTACATTTTCCTTCTCTTTCTTCCTCTACACTCTGAGTGGTTAGCAGTTAATTAAAAATACTTTTTTTAAAGTGTATTCTAAAACCACAAGGGCTTCCTCTCACAGTGGGAGGCAGTTCTATTATCAGCCAGATAATTTTGTACTCAAAGTACTATGTAACTTTTTCACAGCAAGAAAGACTCCATTGTGTACACCACTGTAGGGGTCCAGGGTTCATTTTGAAGTACAACAGCTCTCCCTCTGCTGTGAGGCTCGGAGAGGTTACGCTTGACTGTGACATATATTGGGTTCTTGAATTAACTAGAAGCAACCATAGCATCTATTATTTTGTACACACTCGTGAACAAAGATTATTTGTAGTCAAGACAATTACTGTCAATTTGAGAACGTTTTGCTCTACAACACAATGCCATAAAATGTATATGATGCCCAGGCTCTAGAAGTAAAAGAGCTAGCTGAAAAGAAGTTTGTGCTTTCAATCCTTTTTCAAATACAGCACATAACATGTGCAAATATTTTAATCCGTTCACATTACCATTACACTTCATGACAATCACCAACTTCAGTGCCATACCAGACTAGAGCTTCAGCACTTAGTGTTGTGTCCCACTAGACTCAGCGGGATCTAAGGGAAACACAGGAAATACCTTCCAGTAACTTACCAGAAAGATTAATACTTGTACTATAATATAGGTTCCTCAAGTTTGCTCAAATTTACAAGACTATAGATAAGGCAGATTA
>VWZI01007021.1:56463-89125 GCA_013396835.1 Psilopogon haemacephalus
AAAAAAAAAAAAGACAAACTATAAAAAATGCAACCACTGAATAAAGAATATCAAGTAATAAATACAGTGCCTAATTATTTAAATAAATTAATGACTAGTTAGACACGGGGTGTTAGGTGCATAGCATTTTTTCAATATCTTAATTAATTTGAGCAGAGAAAGGAGATTTCCCATTTGTCCTTGTTTGAGCTTCCAAGCACAAGCCCACAGGGCAGAATGTAGGTTGCTCCCCTCTTCCTCACCTCCTGCTCCATAGGGAAAAGATAGGCAGGGGAATGTGAAAGGGTTAACAAATGCTTTGCATCAAATTAGAAATTAAAAAGTAGTTAAAAAAAAAAATATGGCAAAAGGGATGTATAGAGATATTGGGGAAGGGAATAGATGCAGAAATATATACAAAACCCAAACTGGCATGGAGTAGGCCTGACCACATGGTAAAACAGCACTAAAGCAGCAAGAAGCTTCCCCACCCTGCAGCAAAAGTGAAAGCAAGAGCACTCTCTCGAAGTGCCTGCCCCTTAAATAGAGGGTAAGCAAGAAAGGGAAGGGAATAAGGGATAACATGATCCAGGGCCTGCCCCTTAAATAGAGAGTAAGCAGGAAAGAGAAGGGAATAAGGGATAACATGATCCAGGGCCTGCCCCTTAAATAGAGAGTAAGCAGGAAAGAGAAGGGAATAAGGGATAACATGATCCAGGGCCTGCCCCTTAAATAGAGGGTAAGCAGGAAAGGGAAGGGAATAAGGAATAATGTGATCCAGTGCCTGCCCCTGGGTGGGATTTTCCCACCAGGATTGAGTTTCCACCTTAGGATCCATCAGTAAACCCTTAACCTACAACACCATTTGACAGCTGCATTTTATAGGAAATTCATTACTTTCTCATATCTCCTTTCTTCTAGCAGTGAAAGTAAATGCAAAGGCAGCTCTTGAGCAGATTTTCCCTTAAGGCTCATAAAATAAAAGCAATACTCAGGACAAATGCTAAAATACACTCACATCTTCTATGTTTATCCTTTTCTCTACCAATGCATATAAGACAGGCACAGACCAGACAATATACTGTACAATATTCTCTTTCATATTGCAAGCAAGTTCAGTAAAGAGAACTAATACATGCATCAGAGTATCACTAATTCACACTAGTGGCTGGCAGATGAATTGTAAATTAGCACAGATTGCAAAATGATTCATAGATTTATAGAATATCAGGTTGGAAGTGACCTCAAGGATCAGCTAGTCCAACTTTTCAGGCTAAGAATACGTTTAAATGAGATGGCCCAGCACTTTGTCAAGCTGAGCCATGAAACTTTCTAATGTAGGGGAATCCACCACCTTCCTTGGGAGATTGTTCCAATATCTAAGTTTGAATGGTGATTTTTTTTTTTCTGGCATCCAGTCCAAATGTCCTCAGTAGCAGCTTGTACCCATTACTCTTTGTCTTTACCATGTGACTTTGTAAAAAGGGAATCTCCCTCCTCATGATAGCCACCTTTTGTGTATTTGGACATGATTATGAGGTCTGCCCTAAGCCTTCTCTTCGAAATGGTGAAAAACCAAATTCTCTCATCCTTACTTCACAAGATAGGTCTTCCAGTCCTTTGATAATTCTTGTGGCTCTTCTCTGGACTCTTGCCAGCCTGTCCACAACCTTCTTGTATAGTGGGGACCAAAACTGTATGCAGTACTCAAGATGCAGCCTGACCAAAGTTGAGTAAAGTGGGAGAATGACATCTTTATCTCTGACAAATAAACAATAGGCAAGAATAAAACTTTACTTAATATATTTTGATCATTAACGCTGATAGCCATGCTTAAGATCTCTTTGTTGTGTTAGTAATTCAAATCATTGTCCAGGTAAATGAAGTGTAGTAAATTGTGTATGAAATTCAACAGTCTAAATCATAAGACTTTCCTATCACATCTCACTCATGTATTTTAATAAGACATAACAGTGACCTGTCAATTTCTTGCTAAGCATCATAAAATGTGCAGATAAGGAAGTGTTTCACTTGCTTGCCCAGCTTACGGAAAAAACAGTTGGTCCAACTCATCTCCTGAATAACATTGTCCACTCAAACCTGAAAGGATGAGCCCAAAGAGGATACCTGTTAGAAGCCTTTACAATTTTTGCCAAATAAAGCACAGACTGACAAAGATGACACAGGTCTATCATACATGTATTTTCAGCAACATGCTTTGGAAATGTACTGGGCTACGGCTGACTGAAGAGTTTGAGTTTGGTTTTCTTTAATCACGCAGAAAAAAATAATTTGGTTTCTCTCTTATTTGGCTTTCACATTGCCCCACTTTGCACACAGGAGAACCCTTTCTCTTAGTTTCTTAAATACTCATTTTTTATCTTTTTACCTATCATCTCAGTGCTGGATTGAACTAATCAGAGGATTTTTATAAGAGACTGGACTATAGGATAAGAAAGGAAAACATTCCAGTGTCTTCTTCACTCACTTGTTTACTGAAATGGTATAAAGTTAGAACAAAAACATAGATAATTCAGAGCTGTGTGAGCCACACTGGCTGCTTGAATTGATTATGGGCAATTGAAGAGGCAGAAAATATAAATTATGTAGCTTTTATAATTTTCAAAAGCCCCACCTACAATCTATGTGTAAATTGGTTTCAGTTTGGGTTCTAATTTGTTCGGGAAAAGTCTTCACAAGGGTGCCTTTTCAGGTAATTCAGGAAAAATCAGAAAATTTGGAAAGGTTTGGGCATGAAACAGCTTTGCCCTACTTACAAACGGGTGACAATCTCCTTCACGGCAGCGTCCGGAGTCCAGTGCCCACCAAAGTCCAAAATCACTGTAGGCATGGCTTTCATGAACCCACGATCGTGAAGCAAGGCAGGGGAAAGCTGGAGTGCTCCGTGGTATTCCCACGAATGGCTGCAGTTTACCATTAGAGGCAACTCCTGCAGCAAGAAGCCAGGATGCTCCTCAAGGTCCGGCTCAAAGTCACTACAAGGTTCATGCAAGGTCTGTCTCCAGGTCCGTGTTCAGGTCTGTGCAAAGGTCCGAGTGCAGGTCCGAGTGCAGGTCCCAGTGCAGGTCCCAGTGCAAATCCCAGCGCAAGTCCGACTCCAATCCAATCAGTTGCCATATATATACTGGGGTGATTTGTTCCCTTCCTGTTCAAGCCCATGGAGGGTGGGAGAAGGTACTTTACACCTATTGTACTCCACATTTCAAACCTCTGGTGACAGAGGTGGGGAGGGAGGAAGACCGTTTCCTGCCCCATTCACAACTCTGGTGGGGCAGTGGACTTGGGTATGCCTTGCCGCAGTTCGCACCCCATTCAAACCTCCAGTGGGGCAGTGCCCTGCCATGCCACACTGCTGTATCTCTCTCCCTGCCTTCTTAGCTGGATCTGTGTAACTTCACAAACTACTTTCCTGCTGCTAACCACCCCTGGCCGATCTACCTTCGCTTACCTGGCACATAAGACAGATATTGGCATAAGATTGGGATGTGTGGAGGAGGTGGTAGAGTGGTTGGAAACCCCTCTTAGGGACTCTGATTTCTGGGAGGGTTGTGGTGTTTCTGTGTTACCTTTTTACTGTATATATTTGTAAATATCTGTAATACATTGTAAATATCTGCTNCTGCATGCTCTGTCTCTCACTAGTCTGGCATGCTTTTTTGCATTATTGAAAACAGTGAAGGTTTAGACTGGTTCTTTGAAAGAGTTTGAGTTGTTATTCATACAACAGACCTTACACTTTTGATTCCAATTAAATAAGTAACTAAATATTCTATGCTTAACAATTTTATTAAGGCAAACAAACACTAGTTGCATCCCAGCACTTTCCACAGCCACCAAGTGATGAAAGTGTCGAAAGTGTCTATGGGTAAATATTCACATAGTTGTTTTGAGGATTATACAGTATAAATGAAACTCTTCTACTAAAAGAGTTTTCTGATTAATTCTATAGTGCCTAAGGTTTTAAAAAGAGGACAGACATAAAGATTTTACTCCCAAAGGAAGTAAAATAAATACACGGTAGCAAACTTGGAGAGGAATACAGAAATTTGTATTTAAAGATTTACAGGAAAATACAGAATACATGAATCCTTAACAGATAACACAGATACATGAGAATTCTTCCAAAACGTTCCCCTCAACCAAGGTAAACCACAAAACCCCAATGGTATTTCCTTTCACCACCATTGACTCCCATTAGGCCCAAACAGGCCTGATACTGCACAGCAAGAAATTCACTTCGGCCACAGGCAGGTTTACTCCTCCATCATTTGAGCGGGGAAGGGGATGGAACCAGGCTCTCCACAAAGGAAGCTGAGGATGGTAAGCCAGTATCAGGGGGTAACTTCAGCAGCCTGGCTGACACAGCAGAGAGGTGGCAATCTAGAAGGTTTTTAGAGAGTACAGAGGATAGATTCTTGACTCGGCTGGTGTGTCAGACTACCAGGGGTAAGGCTCTGCTCTATCTGCTGTTTACAAATAGGGGAGGGCTGGTGGGAGATGTGGTCGGAGGCTGTCTGGGGTGCAGTGACCACGAAATAGTAAAGTTTTCAATATGCAGTGAAGCTAGGAGGGGCATCAACAAAACATCCATACTGGATTTCTGGAAAGCAGACTTTGGCTTATTCAAATAAGTAACTCGAAGTGTACCTTGGAGAAAAGCCTTTAAAAACAAAAGGGTCCAGGAACGTTGGATCTACTTCAAGAGAGAAATCTTGAAAGCACAGGAACAGGCTGTGCCAATGTGCCAAAAGCAGAGCCGCTGGGGCAGACGACCAGCCTGGATCGGTGAGGGACTTGTGAAGGAATTAAGGGAAAAAAAGAGGGCATACCACCTTTGGAAAGTTTATCTAGAAGCTCATCACTAAAACTGAAACCAAGTAAGAAGCTTAGATCAAGGGTCCACTATTTTAAAAGGTTGTTTTCTGGCAAGTAACTGCTTTAGAGTCTGTATCCTAGTGCATCTCAAACCCAGTGGTTTTATGGAAGGATGGGCATCCAGAGGCCATTTCTTTTCCTGTCCTTTTGTGTCAGCAACTCTACCACCCTGATACCCTGGCACTTACAGCTTCTATGGTGGCAAAAGACTTAAAATAGGGATGCAATGTGAATATAGAAAGGAGAGACAAAAATGTGTTTCATCTGTTAGGTAGGAATTCCTTTGTTAGCCTTTGCTCAGAATACTGAGAGATTGGTGCAAGGATGTTTTGAGTTTACTGGAACGAAAGCTATGGGTACAGGGTGCCACTGAGCTGATGGAAAACTGCTGCTAGGGCACAGATAGATAATGTGAAGGTCTGAAGAGAGGTAAAGAGGAGAAACTTGGCAGATGTTTTTGTTACAGATAACAAGTGTCTAGGAGCCAAGTAGAAAGAATGTAAGCTTTGTCCTGAATGTGGGGTTGTATTCTGATAAAGTGTTGCTACCCAATCATTGCTGTATACAGCTGCATCAACCAATTAATATTTGACACAATGTAGAGTATATAAGTTGATGCTTTGCACACAATAAACGGACACCTTACTTGTATCAAGTAGAGCCCCGTCTCTTTGTCGCTGTTACAGTTATCCACTGCCTCTGTCCTTAAAATATGCCAAAAGAAGATCCACAGTGTCCTGTACTTCCAATTTGCTTACATATTGGATTAAGATACAGTAGCTGACATGACACCTAAAACTACAGCACCCTACAGCCCCTCAGCTTTGGTCACCAAACCTTCAGTTTGAGTGGAAGTCCTTCAGTGGAAGAACTCATCTACTAACAGCACATCTTGTCTTCACCAGTCTTTCAATGTCAGCAAAAGAACCCATTTAATTATAAATTCAACCAAATTCTTTCCTGCTTTGATGATATTCCTACCTTCTGGGAAAAATAGTTCAGCTGGAAGCTTGCATTGTATAACTGTTCTTTGAATTAGCTCTCCAAAGTTTTGAACTGAATAAATTACTGTTATCCACAGCAAACATTTAGCATATATTTCTGTTTGCTACTCTAATTAATTTAATCCCTTTCACTCAGGCTTTCTCTTCCACAAACTTAAAACCAGTAGAAACTGCTGAGAGACTACTTCTACCTGAGAGAATTGTGAAGAAATTGTCAACAATCCCTGTGTTTGAGACTCCCAATTTAATGCTTTCACTAAAGCAAGAGAAATGACAAATCGCAATTATGAATATGCATGAGGTCCTTAGCATCTTGCAGTGAACGGTGTGGGTGGAGTTTAAACAGAAAAGGTCTGGGTCATAATTCATCTCATCCTAAGGAAGGCATTTCAGATTTAAATTAGCAGAATCTCTTCCAGGAAAAATGCAGCTGTTTTCACTGACTACAAAGAAGTCCCAGGTGAATAGTACAGATGTCTATGTCTACACTGGATTTGTTGGCAGTTATGTAAGGGAAATCCCACCCTGAGGGCTTACGTGACTTTTAGATAAAATAGTTGTATGAACTCTCTAAGGAGAAATTACAAAACCAAAGAAATAATTGTCACTCAGAGCTCTAAGGGCCACAATTCTTTGGAAAAGTTCCAGGATTCGTTTGAATTATCATGATCTAAACAATGCTATAAAATCACAGCTCCTCTAGCATTTACCTGTTGCTCAGAGATCACAGGTTTCTTGTTCCTATATGCTTTCTTTACTGGTCATGTTTCAAGGAGGAGCAAAATCCTCCCAGGTATCTCTCCACAACAAGTTTTTTTTTTACCATGACATTTTTCACTGTTCTCATTCCTTTCCCTCTTTCCCTCTGCCCCCTTCCCCTCAAATCTTCCTCTCCAAGATGTTCCCTTTTCCATCCTCCAAATGCTTATTCACTGAGCTTCTTCTTAACATTTTTTTTCTCTTGTGTCAATCTCTTTGTGATCTCTTGCTTTTGCTTTTGTATTTCCATAATCATTTGGAGTTACATGTTAATAGAAATCTTTTGAGTACTTTGGAGTGTTCCAGACTTCTAATTTCTCTAGTACAAATTTCTCTAGTTCAAATTTCTCTAGTTCAAATTTCTCTATTACAGCTCACAGCTTCTAAAAGCCAAGCAAACTTATGTGTCTGGTTAGGTGGTCTCTGCTCCCTCCACTAAAGTCCATGTCGAGCCATTATTGTCTAAATACAGCAAGATCACAAACTTATAGAATGCCAGCCTCTAACCACAGACATTAGAAATATGAGACCTGAGATACTTAGTTCTCAACATTTTGTTCCAGTTGGTCATACTTTAGACAGGGGCCCTACTTTTAGAAAAATTTGGGGTTTTTCTCTCATTTCTTTCACAGAGTTTTTTAACAGCTTCTTCTAGCAGATCCCAAAATACTCCCTAAAATTTATCTGGATTTTTCAATAAATTACAATGTACACTCTTACTTAATATAAAATTAAATAATTCTATTATGAATAATTTTTCTTGCCTTAGGTCATAGTACCTGTGAGTACCAAGAATTTAAATGACAAGTTGATGAAATCCCTAGTTGGAATCTTTTCCTGTCATCTCCACTGTAAATATTAGGCTTTTGCTGATGCAAAATAGTCTAAATCCTGAGCCAGCTATCAAAACTCCACAGCTCAAAACAGATCAGGCTGTGTTTAGTATCTCAATGTTCACATCTGAACTGACTTACAGCTCACATTAAGTAAATATATTCTTAGATCTGCCCATCAAAGTCTGTTAAGAGGCATGAAAGCAATGAGGAAATCTGTGCAGCAACTTTAGCTTTGTTCATCATTTGGCTTATTTACTGTTGCTAGATAAAGTAATTTTATGAAAGACTGAGTGAAAACTCACCCCTCAAAAGCTGAAGGTAAAAGGCATGCATGAAATCGTAAGGGACAAGATGACTCAGGGTACTAGTGCAAAAATCTTTTGCAGCTGTGCCAGCAATGTACAACATTGTTCCCAGACCAGTAGAGGCTTGAAGTTAATGCTGTTTCATTGAAAGATACTGTAAAGGAAGTTGGCATTTTTAGTTCAGCCATCATAGACAAAAGGCCTCTACATCACCGAGGTCACCACTCCCTCTGCAGTTAATAGTCAGGTGGCTTACAGACAGCAAGAAGGTTGAAAAGGTTGAATCTAAGGTAATGAACAACTTACCCTTACACAAATAGTCTCTCCAAGAAACAACTGCTAAGGAAGCACAGAAAGACTGGATTTTTGCTCTTAATGCTCTATGTGTCCTGAAGAACAAACGTATAACAAAATAAAATGGAACAAACCAAATCAAACAATCAAAACCAAACAAAACAAAAGATTTAAAAAAAAAAAAAAAGCAGTGGAGGGAGAGTGTTAGATCCTGGACTTATACACACAAACAGGCTCACAATGATAACATTTCCAGCTGAAGTTGAAATACAAACAAGAATTTCCATACCAACCTTTCTGTTTACATATTTGCATCAAGCTTCAGAAAAAAAACACCAAGAAGAAAAAGCCCTTGTCTGTAGCCAAGATAACAAATTATATAATGTATCTTTCATTTATATTTGGTGATTTAAGTTTAAAAAATACAGCATCTCCTATTATTCTGCAGGCAATATGGACATATAGAAATCTTACTCCCACGCAACTCATTTGTGAGGCTGGTAATATTTATGACTAAAAAACTTTAGCATAATTTAAACAAACATACACTTTCCTGGGTGAAACTTTACATCTATTTTTGTTTTCTGATAATTTAACCTTAACAGTAACAAGCACGCTTCCAGTGAGCTGTCCTCATCTCTTAAAAACTTGAAAGCATAAGGCAATTTGAACTACCTAAGCATGTAGCTTAGAGAGTTAATCCCTTCCAATCAAGACCAGCTTCATAACTATAGGTTATAGCCAGATAAAAATTACTCAAATGAGTAAATTTTGTAAAATTACATTTTTTTCCTACTACAGAAAGCATTGTCCTTTGCAGACCAACAATTCTACAGCATTAAGTCCAAGCATTTTTCCTTTTGTCAGCTAAGTATCTTCTGTGAATTCATTAAAGCAGGAAAAAACTACTCCTTAAGTATGAAAAGATCCTGCTTAGGCTTTCACTCTTCTTAGGGAAGAAAAGTCCAAAGACTTCATTTACTAGTATCCTGACTCATAGTGCTCAGCAGAGCCAAAACATGTACCTCTCATTTCCCCTCCTTCCCACCACTCAACTAACTTCCTTTACAAACAAGTATCTACAAGTGAACCTTAATTTGATTTAAATAAAGAAATAAAGAAAGAATTTAATAAGCCAGCAAAGATCGCATCCCAATATGCTTTCTCTTTATTTAATTTTTAGCTATATCTAATCTTTTTGTTCTTATTTGCAGTCTGGAGTAAGGAAAACGAGATTCTTTGTCACAATCTCACTCATAAGCCTCATACAGGAAAACATTCTTTGATGTGCTCTGTTCTGGTCTCTTTTAGTGAGGAAATCTGTTCCCTCACAAGCAAAATGCTTGAAAATTATATTAACCATGATGCATTCTACTAAATATTCAAAGCTGTGTTATTTATCACTGCATTAAATTCATACATGGTTGAAGTCAAGTTTATAAGCCCTAACTTCTCAGGATTTTACATTAGCCTAATAAAAAACATACACCAATGGTAAGGGATTTTATATATATATATATATATATATAAGAAATACAGTTTGCATTAAAGGTTTGAATATATTTGGAAAGCAGAGTGTAAAACTTCACATTTATCCAGTGGTAAGCTTGTACAATCATATTTGCATGCATGGAAAAACATGAGTAAAGCCATTAATACACTGGATGCCCAGCTTCTCTTTTACTCTTATGTTTACATAGTCTTAATGTATTTACCCCATACACATTTCTACTCAAATAAATTTGTGGAAATTTTGGGCACTCCAGTGACCCAGTCAGTCACACTTGCTCTGCTACTAGTAAATTTCTGCATACTGTCAGCATGACAGGCAAAATACTTAGAAAGGTTTGCATAACGATGCTGTTGAAGATGTTATTGAGTGATAGTCATTGTGCTTTGGTTGAACTGCAGCCAGTATTTGCTAGTGATAAGGACAGGATATATATGGCAAAAAAAGAAGAATGGCACATGCGTTTTAAGAGTAACAACAGAACTGCACATCAAAACTGTGTTTCTGATCAGAATTCAGAAAGACACTTAAGTGAAAATTAGACATACAACTATTTATAACTGGCCAATACCCTTCTGTTCAAAATTATGAATAGTTAAAGAAAATCCTGTGAAAATATATGTGTCCAGATTCCAGTTTCATACACTATAGGAAAACAACAGGAAAAAAAAATCTGTTTTAAAGTGTGAAGAGCAAGACAAGTGCACCCAGCATCAACTACAGAAGTATTTGTGTACATTAATTATCTGATTATTGAAGGAAATTAAGTAGAATACAGTATCGCAAATTACAGTACTGAGCATAAGCTCCATGAAGCCAAAGATGTTTTGGTCAATACCTTCAAACAACATTTATCCAATTACAAACTTTGAACTTTTGCCACATCTGTATAAAATAATGTCACCTGTGTTTTGCATAGTGACATCTGTCAGGGACAATATTCAGTAAATGAATCATTAAAATGAAGGGATTAAAATTAAAAATCACAAAAACTGTAGAGGAAAGGAGATAAGCAGGAAAGGAAGTCGGGAAACTGCATTTCAGGAATGATGGTCAGTCTTTTCTGGTCATTTTTTTCTGTTTTCAACGAATTCTGAATCACATTCCTAAGAGATTTATATACTCTAAAGTCTGCAGAAATACTTTTATGGGCATGCTGAAAAGTATTATTAGTTTACATTCTAATCTTTCCTAAGTATTTTAGTAATGCAATCTAATGAATAACAGAAATGGCGGTGTTTTCACACCATAATTGCATTATGTGTAATTTACCCCTGTTGTCTCCTTACCAGATGGTGTACTGCTAGAATTTAGTGGATATGTGAATGATGGATTTGAACTGAAATAAAATCAGCCTTTCCCTGTGAAATGTGTTTTACGTTCTATTACTGATTTTGGGACAAAACTGAAATGTACAAGATGGGAAATCAGCAGAGGGAAATAACAAAGGGATGTTAGAGTGCCATACAAATGAATCACTGCAATTCATGCTCTTCATAGACTATGCTTTTCTGTGTGCTCAGCTCTCACTGATGGAGTGGGAGTGGGAGACATAAAATTACTATTTATGAAATTCGTGGAAGATAGAATGAATGGTAAGTAATATTGAGGACTGATCCATTATACAAAGCAATCTGAATTGTTTGTTAAGCTGAACATTTTAAAGTATTATGCAGGTAAGGAGTGGAAAAAGCAATGTTACCAGAGCAAAACTTGTAATGTTCTGCTAGTAAAACCTGTGAGACCTAGAGAATGAACACTGGAGACTTGATTATCAGAGCTTGCACAACAGACTCAAAGTCACAGAAGTCACATAGCTCAACAAAATAAAATACATTAACAAGATATTTGTGTTTCCACAGAGACAATTAATAAGAAGATTATTTTACAATGGCAGTGGTAAGTATGATATGGGTTTGTCATGCTCTATGCTCCACATTCCAGAAAGATTAAATGAAAAATGAGCGAGAGCTAGAGTAAAAATAAGTATACTCAATGACCTGAGAAGCCACTGTACACTTTAGGAGAGAGGAATTTGTCCAAGTGAGATTTTGAGAATAGAATAGAATAGAATAGAATAGAATAGAATAGAATAGAATAGAATAGAATAGAATAGAATAGAATAGAATAGAATAGAATAGAATAGAATAGAGCAGGGTAGGATAAGATGGGATGGGATAGGATAGGATAAAGTAGAATAGGATAAAGTAGAATAGAATAGAATAGAATAGAATAGAATAGAATAGAATAGAATAGAATAGAATAGAATAGAATAGAATAGAATGCAATGGACCTAAAATGATCATCTAACAAGTATGTGAAGGCTGACTGACTTCACATTTAGTCATATCCAATTAGCTACTGACTGGCTAATTGGATATGACTAAATTAAAGTATGTTATTAAAGGTATTGGTCAATTGCCTCTTAACCGTTGACAGGCTTGGGACACCAACTACCTCTATAGGAAGCCTGTGCCAGTGTTTGATCACTCTCTTAGTAAAGAAATGCTCCTTCATGTCCAGACTCTACCTCCCTTGGTACAGCTTTGAACCTTTCCCGCACATCATATCACTGCATACCATGGAGAAGAGATTAGCATCTCCTTCTCCACTTCTCCTCCACAGGAAGATATAGAGAGCAGTGAGGTCTACCCTCAGCTTTCTTTGCTCTGAACTAGACAGAGATTGTTCAGCTGCTCCTCACAGGACATGTCTTGCAGCCCTTTTACTGGCTTTGTTGCCCTCCTCTGGATGCATTCAAGGACCTTCACATACTTGTTAAAATGTTGGTCCTGGAATTGCACACAGTACTCAAGGTGAGGCCACACCGACAATGAATACATTCAGAACAGTCACCTCTTTTGATCAGATGGTTATGCTGTGCTTGATGTATCAAGATGGCACAATAACCCAACTACTGTTTCTGAATATCCTGAAGCTGAGAACGCAGCGGATAAACAAAGGGAACTTCAGACTAGTGCAAATCGATCTTATGAATAGTGAATAAATAAATTCACATCAGATTTAAGACCCTTATTTTTAAGGAAAATGTGATTAATCATGCATGAAAAATACGGTGATGCATTCCATTTACAAGAAGATGAGAGGCAATACATGCTTTAATCAAACACTGAAAACTCGGCTAAAATTCTTTGACAGAAGTTCTGTAGAATGCAATACTGTACTTTCGAGTGGTCCTTCTAAACTTTAAAATCTCATGGACCGAAGGTAGCTGACATAATTCTAATTTTTAAGAAAATGCTTTTAAAGAGGTGCTGTTTTTAGAGTAGATAAAGTATGTCAAATTCTGCTTCTCTGTATCAGCACAGACAGCAAATGTATGGGTTTTCCATATTTGATTTTATGATCTTTAAGACCCTTTTTTTTTTTTTTTTTTGTAAGATAAAACATTAGCAACAATGTCTGTGGCTTTTTCTCCCCCGGGTTTTATTCAAAACATCACCTCCAGTGAAATCAATTTAATCTTAACTACAAATGATATTCACCACTAGAGCTGGAGTATGCATGGAAATTAGGATTTTTAGTAGATGCTGATCCCTTAACTCCTTAAATGCTATGAAGGACCAGAGGATTTGGGGGTTAATCTCAGGAAAATGGCAGCAGTAAAAAAATTACTCATCTCACCAATAGATCTATAAAGCCACCATTAGGTTTCTATCACTAGGAACAACATTGTGTGGGTTGTACATGTGCAAAAGAGCTGGTATTTCTAATTCTGTCCAACCCAAGAGATATATGATCTCAGAAGTATCCAAGATAATTACACAAACTAAATCAAACGCAAATACTGAATTCCCAAGTGGAAAAAAAAAACCAAACCAACATTAATGTGTCATATATAACTATTGAACCATTTACTTTCCATCTGTGTACTAATTTTTTCTTGTCACATATTCTAATGATGAATAATGTTCATAACCAAACATGTGTTTATACCTCTTCCATCCACCACTCCAAGCCCTGCTGAAGGAGTGCACAAACTTACTCTAGCATCCGTTCCAGAGCAATCATGTAATAAATCAGCTTGCGAATTCAGCAGGCATTAAAACAGAAAATGATTCTGTATTACAAAGAATATTACCTTAAAAAAGTATTTTGTATGAGCAGGGTCGATCCTACACAAGAAATTGCTTTTTGAATAAATGCTCTTTCTTTCAGTTGTTTCCCACTCTATGAGGAAAAGCTTCACTTTTTGTTAGATATTGCATTTCAAGACTGATTCCATTCAGGAAGGATGTAATGGTTGTAATTACAGCTTTAAATCCAAGCTGGAGGTAGTCTTGTTCCAGTGAATGTAATTCACAAGAATTTGGACAATAATCATAGTGAGAAAATTTTTCTACCTTAACAATCCCTATTGTAGTATTTCATGTCTCCACACTGCAGAATGCAGAGGCTTTTCACAAGATTTCTGCAAAGCCTTATGTGTGTTAGAGGGGTAGGGATATGGATGGAAAGTTGTGGTAGTGTGTACTGATTCAGTTGCCAGAGCTCTGTTTATATTAAATGCAACCCCGTGAGCAACTGACTCATGAATAGCTCATGTTATATGCAAAAAGTAATTAACAGGGAAAGCAAGCTGAACAGAAGTCTTTCCATAATTCAAGTTGTGAAAATAGAAAGCTCAATGATAAGTAGAATTAATACAGTCTATTTTGCTTGCATTCATCATTCAATTTCTTTAATAGTATTTTGCAGAATATATATATATATATATATATTTTAAATCATATGCCCAGCAGTCTGTTCAACTACTATATCTTTACAATAGTATGGATATGGATTCTGCAAATACCTCTGAAATATTCGTATCAGTTGTGATATTTGTGATACACACGTGCTTTACATTATTGTGTATTACACACCTGCATTTACATACAGATTTGTAAAAAACAATGCATCATTTTGCCTTGTTTTCTCCAAGATGTTGTCCAAAGATGCATTATCAGAATGAACTAAAGTCCAACCTTCAAGCAATTTAGTCCAGCTGTTGCTGCTTTACACAGTTCTGACCTAAGGTATTCATGTGGTATTAGAATTCACTGAGAATGAATACCTTTATTTGTAACTGTGTGCCTTTATTTCTAACTAAACCTGAGAACTGAAATTATTCCATGGGTAGGTTGTATACATTTTTCTCTTTGTGTGTGTTCCACTAGGCAGGGAGAAGTATCTTGTTTAGCACCTTTAAATAAAGATGCTGAATAAGTGCTGCTTTGTTTATGAAACTACAGCTGGCACAAAAATCTCTTAAACATATGTGATTGTTTGCAAATGTGTCCACTGAAGGTGAAAACAATAATATGCTTTTTCTTTAACCTTCCATACCTGAAAATGTTGGATGTAAATCATGATGTTTTACATTTAACAAATAATTTGCTTAAAATACATAGAGAAAATGCACACTATAAGTAGACATATAAGCAGTTTTCTTGTATTGCCTATTCTGTAAATGGAAGTTGTTCATACAAGTGCTCAAGATGCATTTCCATAAACCAGCAGGACACAGCCTCTGTGGTTACTTAAAAGTGGGTTTAGGGATAAGATGAAAGGCAAAGTGGCAAATCACATCTAAGCCATTAGCATTGAGAAATTTACTCAAGAACAAGTTAAGTGCAAATCAGGTAAGAAGGCTGAGAGGCAAACTCCATCTCTGCCCAGTGCTGGGGCAGGGAATCCAAATGTGCTGTTGCCTGCAGAGTAGATGAGCTCCACTGAGCTTTGCTTAACCCAGCTATCTGCAGTATATCCCATCTGCTGTCCCAACATTGCCACATATAAGCCTGACACTGGGCAAATAAGAGGGTTGGTGTCCCTCCCACGTTACTGCTAGAATCACCTGCTGACAGAGCAGATGGGATTTGTTGACAGCTTGAAACTACGTAGACTACCTGCCTGACAAAGCTCGATCTGAGGAGGTTCATTGGCCATCTGAGCATAAAGCTGTGCCTTTGCCTGCAGCACTGTGCACAGACTTTCTTCTGGCTAAGCAATTCCTTTGCAAAAGATATGATTTTCCCATGGTCACATATCAAATGTGTAACAGAACTGAATACAGACCCCAGAAGTCCCAGAGCAAAGTATCCTGATTTACACCTAATAGAGAAAGAAAGTCACAACAGAATGAGGGTGCCTCTGTCAGCCTTAATGGAGTCTTGCTGACAAGGAGGGGTATTGCATTATTCAGGGTAGGGGTTTGATTTCTAAATGAACAGACAGTCTGAGAAATTTTTACTTAAGACTCCCTCAATATTTGCATATCTTTTTTTTCCACACCATCAGCAGTTCAGCATGTCAGTAGAGTACTTCTGATTGTAATGACTGGTTGCCAGAATATAGTACAACTAGGAGGAAATGGGGAGCTGGTTGAACTGAGTCAGCTACTGTCATTTACTCATAGTGTGGACATGAAGTCACAAGCCCAGAAGGTGCACAAGTTCAGGCTGTCTTTCTCCCTTCAACTTCCAAGTCAGTGCTTTGTTTTCAACATTATTCAGACATCTCTCATCTCAGCAGTAAGTCCAAAGTGGAATAGAGTCAGCATTTAAACTGGATGAGGGGAGATTTAAACTAAATGTTAGGAGAAAGTTCTTTACTGTAAGAGTGGTGAAATACTAGAATGAGTTGCCCAGGGAGCTCCCTCCCAAGAGGTGTTCAAGACAAGGTTGGATGAGGTCTTGAGTGACCTGTTCTAGTGGGAGGCGTCCATGCCTATGGTGGCGGGTTGGAACTAGATGGTCTTTGAAGTCCCTTCCAACCTAAACCATTCTATAATTCTATGATTTCCAGGGTGCAAAACCCAAAATCCTTGTAAGAAACAAAATTCCTTCCACTGAAATAAAAAAGATGCCATGAACTACAGCAGCAGTAAATTAGAGCTGATACTATTTAAAGCTGGTTTCAGACCTACAAAGTTTTATAAAGAATCAAAGATCTAACTGTTTTGTAAACAAGAGGTATGAATTTTATATACATATACATCAGTATGCAAGTCCATGCAGCAATTATAATTTATTCATATTAACATTTAATTAATTCTGATATTTAGTTTATGTACCTAAACCATATTGTACTATAGTAAGATATTGTCATGACATCCCTATATTAAGCAGCACCTCCTTTCTTTATCATGGCTGAAGAAAAAGTACAGATGAACTTCTGAATCCGTTTTACTGCACAGTTCATTACTACTGTTTAAGGGGTAGAGGGGGAAAAAAATAAATATATGGTCAGACCCAGTGGCCTGAGAAGATTCCTTCATCAGCAAGCAACAGAGCATTTTGGAGGTGATAAAATACTCTATAAATCATCCAAGAAACAGATAAGAAAATGAGCAAGGTCATAAATCCTTAATATTTAACTCAAATCCACTGAAGAAACACTTTTTCAAAGAAAGTTAAATGTAGCCAACCAGCAAAAGGAATCAATATAAGCCATAAAAGAAATTACCCCACAGTGGGAGAGGAGAAATTCTGACAATTCATGAAAATGAGACTGAGAAAATGAGAGCTGCAAA
The DNA here is from genome assembly GCA_013396835.1 of Psilopogon haemacephalus. Classification (NCBI taxonomy): domain Eukaryota; kingdom Metazoa; phylum Chordata; class Aves; order Piciformes; family Megalaimidae; genus Psilopogon; species Psilopogon haemacephalus. The sequence continues at coordinate 73,584 of VWZI01007021.1, forward strand.
GTTCTGCTGATTCTTCCAGGCAATTGAGGTGGTATCTTGGAACAGATGTTACCATTTTTTATCCTCAGATAATTAGGAGAATTAATATATTTCTGTCAATAAAAATGAGTTGGAAAATAAACTCCATGAATTGACAGTCAGTCTTTTTTTTTTTTTTTTTCCTAGTGAGTGTAAAACTGCCTTCTGTGATACAGCTGACACCACAAAACATGTAATGTAGTTGTACTCAAACATTCCCTAATTAGTATCAGCCATTAACCTTCAGTTAGTGGATCACCGAGGTCAGCACTGGGGATTTATATTCTAGCCAATTTCCACCTATATACCCACAGAATCGGGACTGCAGCGAGGCTTCTAATCAGAAGCATTTCCTACATGAGCACAGACCTTTTTACAAAGTCATTAGGTCCAATTAAAATTCATCTCAAACTGTGCAGCTGGTCTGTCCATAGTTTCCTAGCCAGCTGGAGGTGAACATAGGTTACCTGAACATATTTCAATCCCTATAGATTTTAAACAGGAAATCTGGGGTCTGGCAAAGCAAAATTTCATTAAAATTATCTGCTGCAAACAGAAAAGAGCTTGCTTTTGTCAAAAGCTGTCAACCACAGATGTTTTTGTTTTTTCCAGTAAAGAAAAACCACATGAAAATTTTGTTAGGAAAATCCAGTCCTTATGATATTCTGTGCCCCTGTTCTGGACTGTAGTCTGAGCCGCTGATATCTCCTAATACACGACACAGATCCGGGATGGACAACAGTGAAAAACAATGAAGCACCAGAGAATGACTCTTGTAGGCTATTATCCCAGCCCACAACCACAGAGTGGTTGTGACAGGAGGCATTTAAACTGTAACATCTACTATTTACAAATACATCTCTTTTCAGTCAGGGTTTTTACACAGAACGAATACTACCTCCTCAAAAAATCTTATGAATGAGTAAAGAAAGATGGTGAAAGAGACAAGATATGCTGTTGAAGCAGAAGAGTGCAAAATTCCTTCTCAAAAACATCAGTATTCCCATAGGACTTTATCCAAACATATTAAGTCGATGAGACTCATCCTATTAGCGGCAATTGGCTTTCCATTTGATGCTATGCAGCAAGATGAAAATTCTTAAACCAAACCAAAACAAAATAAAATTAAAAAAAAACAAGAAAACCCACAAAGCCAAAACCAACCAACCAACCAACCAAAATACCGTTTAGATTAAAGAGCAATGAAAAGACTTTCATACTCTCATATTAGAGAAGTTGTACATCTGCTATTCAAACAGAAATTATGATAGCTTAGCTCATTGTAGTATATTCACTCCCTGCTAAATTCTTGAAACATTCTGATGGGTAGAGGGAAGCAGAGAAACCACAAAAGAGGTAGTTTTGCCTTTGCTTGAAAATGAACTACTCGAGCTGCAATAGATGGAAAGTAATTTAGACCCCATCAAATCAGGAAGAATTGACCAAATTACTGGCAGCTTAAACTGCAGAACACAAGAGAAGCTCTGCTTCAGGCCATTGTCTACTATTTGGCAGGGTTAAATTAGAATTGCTAACTTATAGGTATCCTATTTCTTTTTTATAAGAATATCTTATAGACTTCCCGCTGAAGACTAAGGATGCCAGGAAGCAGAACAAAGCCAAGAAGACACAAAGCTCAGTATCAGAGAGAACAGCCAACAGAGGCAGAGACAGGTGTGAAGTTAGGATGTAAAAACAGACAGAAGATACCAAATTTTAAAATAACCAGCTACTCCAGCAGCCAGGGCTGCCACTCAAGAACCCTTTCCCAGAGTTTTACATGAGGGAGTACCCAGGGAATAGGCCTATGGATATCCAGAGGCAAAGTCATTTCTACTGTGCTTCTTTCTGCGTGGGAGAACAGCAGATTTCACCAGAAACAGGCTGGCCAAGCTATGTACAACAGAAGCTTCCCCACACAGGTCTTAGTACTGAAAACGGTCCTCATGTGGCTTCATGAATTGATCATGGCACAGGGGATTCAGAAGATATTTCTGTGTCTTAAGTTCACTGCAATCTTTGGCTACTATCCAGAGGCTACCAGCAAGGTTACCAGTGACTGCCAAGCGTAGCAATGGTGTCATTACAGAAACACCTGTCCGTGAGGCCACAGCAATACAGCTCACCCACAAAAGCCGCCAAACGACAGATGGTAGCAACTTTTGATTGCTACCAACATGGAATTGATTTGAATCAGTGAGTCAAAGGTAAAAATATTTCAAACTCATTTCTTATTACTTTCAATGTTGGGTTTGTTGGGTTTTGTTTTGGGGGTTTGTTTTTTGGTTTTGTTTTTTTTTTAGCTTGTTTTTTCCCTGCTAACATTATATATTGTGTATTACCCTGCACTAAGTCCTGGGGAAGAACTTGGTTTAAAAAAAAAAACCAACAACAACCTTCTCCTTGCTGTGTAATACAAAATAGAACTGGCAAACTTGGATGCCTACTGTTTACATTCTACAGTAAGAGGGCAATTTCACACTGCCTACTACTGATGCTGCAATATTTCCATACTCACTTTTTTTGTCTGTTTTGTTTATTTGTTTTAACTTGGATTGTGCCAGAATTAAGATGAGAAGACTCATCAAAAATGTCATGTCTTCTCCATTATAAGGACTTTGTGGCAGCCCTCTGCCTGCCTTTTTGTTCGTAATAGCATTGATTTGTTTACAAAACCAGGTCAGTTCAGGGGCTGGCCTAGATAAAGCAGCAGGGTCCTTTTGCTGGTCCCTGCTGCCTTTCAGCCAGCTCTTGACTGTGCCCATGCTCAGGTGACTGCTTCACACGCTGCTGCATATCTGGCTCTGTTAACTCAGCCATTTCCACCAGAGCCACCTGTTCCCTTCAAGGCACAGGGTTTCTTTGTACCTAAAATCATCCAGCCCACTCCCGTCCAAACATCTTCCACCATTCACAGAAAGTCAGTGAATCAAAGGTGAAGAAGAAAGCAAAAAGTGAAAAGCATGCAGGCAGATTGCTGAAAGCATACGTCGTACGGCAGGCATGCTGCAGCGATGTGTGGGTGGCCGGCTGCTTGTCTGGCTGCCTGCCCGCAGCTCTTCGCATGCTGGCATACACCTCCAGGATGCTGCTGTACCATAATCAGCCTCAGTGGCACACGCGTCAGGAGATGTGCACAGACCTCTTGGGTTTGGAGAGCTTTTGGATCCGCTGTTATTTAGGCTTCTATTTATGATTCTGTTGTGCAATAAAAATGTGTGCTAGGGGAGAGTGACTTTTCCATATCTCAGACATTATTACTTCGACAGAAATTAAATTATGAGCCCTTATCACCACTTAGGAGTGGAAAGCATTGGAGGCTATAAACCTCCTGGGTGAAATCTTAACCCTGTGAAAAGCAAGGGCAAAATTACTATTGGCAATTAATAAAGCCAGGATCTCACTTTATATATTTGTGTGTATGCATCTGTATGGTCAGCATCTTCATAGAGAATCAGGATTATCTATTAAGTGACGTGCAGGGACTCTGACAAAGACTGCACATATGAAAGCCCATGGAAATGTTTCTAAGATCCTCCATTCCACTGAATCCTGCACAGGCCAAATAAGAATATCCTAAACCCAGTATGTGTTTTGGCTTAGATATGGTTTATTTGCAACACAGCACTCTTGAGTGATTGCATGTTTTTTTGTTGTTTTCTGAAATTAATATTAATTTGGGAAAATGAAAGTAGGAGTGCATTATTCTGTGCTTTAGTAAATCACATTAGTTACTGAGCTATAAGTGGCCTTCTCAGTTGGAAATAAATCTCACAACATTGGCTAGTAAATTTCAGCTGTAGATACCATACAAAAGCAAACTGGCTGTGAATGCATTAATTCTACTGCGTCGTTTCTTATTTTGTATTTGTAATTTCTGCTTTTCCCAGAAGAAAGATTTATGTCTTTTTTTTCATTTTTTTCAAGCAAAAAGAATGTAAATGTTGTGCTATAATCATTCCTAACTCATCCATTTGCTTATTCTGACATCTCCATGGAACTAGATCTGTGAATTTTAAGAAATTCAGCTGTCTGGGTTTTTTGTCTAAGCAGTTTCAGGCAAAGGCAGATCCTCCAGTGACATTAATGGCTACAGTTCCTTTGACATACATGGAAATATATTGAATAACTCCACTGGAAATATGCTGCAGGTAACCAAAATAATGCATTTCTTAACATCTGCTAAGTTTCACATTAATTTGCATAATCAATGAGAAACTACAGGTTTTTACTTTGTTGCTTGTTTTGTTTAGTACAAGCTTTTAACAAGGCCTTTGCATTTCTCCTTGTCATTCATGTCTGAATACATACAATATTGCTTTACAACAGATAACCTCTTTTATTTTTTTCTTGTCCTGACCAGATATGTCTTCCTCTTTGCCCTCAGATCTGTCCTCAGAACCATCTCTGCACTGAGTTTTCTCATTTTCTCTCTCATAGCTAAACTTTTGCTCCTACAGAACTCTCTGGTAGCATCCTTCTGACTGAATGGAAATGGATCCCTTTTTTCAGGTTTGCCCACTCAGCCCTTCTGCTTCCCAAGAAGGCAGGTCAATCAGTCACCTACAGTTTTCACAGTTCATTGTGTCTCAGGACAGGATTCATTTCAGCTAATTCCAGCAGGTCTGGTGCAAATATCTAATCTACACTGGTTGTAAAATCTCCCAGAGAGCCCTTAGATAGTGAGGTATGATCAAGGAACGATTCATTTCATCATTACTGCAACCAGATCCTGAGCTGTCCAGGTTGCTGAGGTTTATATGCCTGTACTTATTCCTCATGGCAGACTCCACAAAAACATGAGACATTTTTAAGCTTCAAAAGATGAGGATGCAGTTAAACATGAACTAGGGTGGTGGACTTTCAGATGTTAAGTGACAAGAAGACACGTAAGGATTTAGTTACTGCTTTTACTCTCTGCTCATCTTGTTTCCATGGAGGGTCTCAACCAACTCAAGGAATGGTAGAAGATACTGGTTTATACTGCTGCTCCTGCATTACTCTTCCTGCTGTCTCAAATTTCTCTTGGAACAGCAAGCTCTGAGCACCATGATAGGAATTTTTCTCTGCCTCTTCTGTTTCCCCTACTCAGTGGTTTCTGGCACCTGATGCTCTGAGAAGGCTTTGTAGCTTTCCTTAAAAGGGGGTAATCTCCCATGACTTAAAGGGCATCCACTCTTCTTAGATGACCTTAGAAAACACTGCAGGAACAATTAAAAAAAAAAAAATCACAGCAGGATACATCTAAGACATGAAGAACAGAATGACTCTCCTTTTCCACTGTTCACATTTTATTGTGCACCTAAGTTTTAGATTAACATTAAACCAAGTGGCCAAGGGTAAGAATGCAAAGCAAGCATGTAAAATATCTTACTCTTGAGATGACAAGTGAGAGAGATACTTCTAGATACAAGTGCTCAGAGCTCTGGGACAAACAACGTTTCTGGTTTGTAGGAGAGTTAAGAGCATAAGCTATTCTACAGTATCCAGGCCTGGGTTCTTTTAAAAACTATTCGAAAGTACAAGTGATTTAATAACACCTTTAATTCACCAACATTATTGTAACTTTCCATTCATTGACCATGAAAACTATCAACTATGTTACAGCAATACTAAACAAGCAACAGAAAAAAGTGGATCTTTTGCTTTGTCCTTGGCTTATAGTATGGCCTTTGGTTTTGGTTTGGTTTGGATTGGTTTGTTTGTTTGATTGGGTTGGGTTGGTTGTTTGTTTTGGTTGATGTTTTTTGTTGGTTTGGGGTTTTTTGTTGGTTGGTTTTTTTTTTTGGGGGGGGGTGCTTAAGTCTTTGATCCTCTGGATTTCACTGATGGATGTTGAAAGTCCAGTGACCTAGAGAGCAGTGATCTAACATCTTGTCAACAACCCAATCCTGTGCTGTCTCAGGATTTTAAAGGCCTCTTTAGCATGAACACTGTTTTGTGGATTTGTCAGTTTATGACAGTCACTGCACTGAACTTGATAAGCTTCAGCACTGACCCAAGCCTTGCCTAGAAATTACATCAAGCCTTCCCTTACATGGCCTTCCTATCCCAGACTGTAAGGGGATGGGTACAGAAGTGCATGTCCTTCTGGAATAAACCCTTCAGGAGATGTGCCAAGAAAGTAATCTCATGAGCTCATCCAAAACTTTCAATACCTCTTTTCACCTTACGAAAAAACTTTAAGAGGGAAGGATCTCACAATATGGACTGTTATTATGAGTAACCAGCTCACCTCCAGTTTTTCATCAGCATATGATTTGGACCAGTTCATTTAACCGGAATTCAGAAGGGGCAATTGCCTAATTGTTTGTTCCTGTTTTAACTCAAACTGCTTCACGAAAGAAGTGGCAGTAGCACTGTATGTATTTTCACTACATTTAATTTCCTGTGAGGCAAGATAAAAGAGAAACAGCAACACCAAAGCTGGTATGTGAGCTCAGAGGCTTGGACAAAAAGAAATTGAGATGTTCATCCAATTCCTTTCTGTGCAAAGTCAGAGAGTCACAGAACAGTAAGGTCTGGAAGAGACCTCAGGCGATCATCTAGTTCAACCCACTTGCTAACACAGGTACGCCTAGATCAGGTTGCACAGTAATGTGTCCGGAGGGGTTTTTAAGTCTTCAACATCTTGTCAGTCTGTGCAGCAATCCAACAACAGGTGAACAGGCAAACCTCATGAAGTTCAATAAGAACAAGTGCAGGGTCCTGCATCTGGGAAGTAATAACAACAAGCACCAGCACAGGTTAGGGGTTGTCCTACTGGGTAACAGCTCCACAGAGAAAGACACTGGACCTCTAGTGGACAGCAAGTTCTCTATGAGTCAGCAATGTGCCCCTGTGGCCAAGAGGGCAAATGCTATCCTGGGGTGCCTCAGGAAATGTCTGTCCAGCAAGTCTAAGGAGGTTCTTCTGCCCTTGTACTCTGTCCTAGTGAGACCACGTTTGAAGTACTGTATCCAGTTTTGGGCTCCAGAATTCAAGAGAGATAAGGATGTTCTAGAGAGAGTCCAATGGAGAGCCACAAAGGACAACTAGGTGACTTGAGCATCTGCCCTATGGAGAGAGACTGAGAGATCTAAGGCTATTTAGTTTGGAGAAGAGAAGGCTGGGAAGAGATCTCATCAATGTCTATAAATATCTGAGGGACGAGTGTCAAGTGGGTGGAGCCAATCTCTTTTCAGTGCTGTGCAGTAATAAGATAATGAGCAACGGGAACAAACCTGAACATAGCTTTCACCTCAACGTGAGGAGAAAGTTCTTTACAGTGAGGGTGCTGGAGCACTGGAACAGACTGCCCAGGAAAGTTGTGAAGTCTCCTTCTCTGGAGACTTTCAAAACCCATCTGGATGCATTCCTTTGAGAACTACCCTAGGGGACCCTGCTTTTGGAAAGGTGGTTGGATTCAGTGATCTCTGGAGGTCCCATCTGACTTCACTGTGCTTCTGTGATTCAGAGGACACTCCACAACATCTCTGGGCATGCTGTTTCTGTGAGCCATCTTATTTAAAAGTCCATTTTGTTTAGCTCAGAATTTACAAACAAAATAATAAAAATGTAGTTATCATTATAGGAATAATCATATCAGCTTGTTATTAAATAGGCAAGGTTTACAATTGCTAACACCAAGTTGTAGTTTATGGTTTTACAGCAATGGGTTTTTGGGTGGCGTGAACAACAAGTTCTTTTTACATTATCCCAAATTGTCTGTTAAACAGAAATCCATCCTTGCTTTAAGGAGACCACATATTTTAAATACAACTGTTCCTAGAAGGAGTAAGTTTCTGTAGGCAGACAGCTCTTCTGCCCATTTCACCAGGCTCAATGCCTAAGTTTCTTTCGGGACACCCTCTAAAGGAATATGTGCACACTTTGGCTACAGAGTTCAGCCTCCTAGGAAATTGTCTGTAAATGATGTCTCGATGGGATCTGTCTTCCTTAAAAGTCCTCTCACTAGAATTGTCCTTTGTGGATGTCATTCATTGTCAGGGTGTCTATTTATGATTGGTATGATCAGCCCATGGCAGTTTAACTCACTACCTTGAAATTAAAGCAGGAGGCAAAAAATTATGGTAGCTGTTTCTCACGAACCTAAATACAAAGAAATAAGATTTGTTTGGTTTAATTTTTAAATTATTTTATTTTAATTATTTTCCCTTTTTTTTTGTTTGTTTTGTTTTGGTTGGTTGGGTTTTTGTTTCTTGGGTTTCCTTTTTTTGGGGAGGGGGAGTGTCTGTTTTTGAGGGGGAGCTTTTTAGATTTTTTCCCTCAAATTATGACAATATGTCCCTTTCCATTTATGGAAGTTTTGGTTTAGGTTTGTTTGAGTGTTTTTTGGGTTTTGGCTTTTTTAACTGCCATCAGCTTGTAGTTTGTTTCCTACACAGAATTGCCTTTATTGGTGCAGATCTTTTCCAGCCTTAAATTCAGTATAGGTTTACCTGAGATCTTTGGAGAAGATACCTGAAATGACACAAATGACACCCATCTGGTCAAGAATTAACATATCGATAAGTACCTGAAGCCCCTTTAACGTCCAGGGAGGTACAGAACAAATAGAGGCAATATCAGCTTTCACATCTCTCCAGTTAGGGCATGGGACTACTTGCATACCATACTGAGCCAGCCTGAAATATACCATGTTTCAAAATATTGTTATTTTGTAGGAGCCCAAGGCTTTTAAAGTAGTTATTATACAATTTGGAACCTTACCAAAGACACCAGCCCCCAGATAAAATTAAATAGTGATAGGGAGAAAAAGTAGCTACTGCAAAGCCTAATTAAGTATTTTGATTAGTCCATAGTTGCTTCACTTTGGATGCTGTTTATAATTAATTTTATTATCTGATGTCTGTCAGCACTGTTTTTTCAACTACTTCTTTGTTTTCTTAATTGGGGAGTTTATAATCATCACTTTGGAAAAATTAGCTTTCCTCTTTGCTTTTTAACTGATCAGATTCACTAAGCCTTTTTGCCCTTTCAGTTTCTATACCCTTCATAACACTGGCAGAATTAGCCCCAAGCAATAAGTCAACTTTCCAGTCACAATGGCAGGATACTGAGCAGCATTTCTTACCCACAGTCAGACGCAGATCTTCCTTTACCTTCAGCCACCTTTTCTGGCAACATGCAACCTGTTCCTTACTAACATCAATTGCCTGAGTTTGTAGTAGTGAGTACTTGCACCAGTGAAGAGGCCCATAGCAGAGGAGTGTTTTGTGGACACAGTCAGCCTTGCCATGGAACCACTACAGAATCAGAGCCAGTACCACAGAATCACACTGACTTCTCTGCAGGAGTGCGGTGGTTTGGGAGTTCCCTGCCCCCACACACACTTTGAAATAATCCAGGCTAGACTCAGACGGCTGGAATTTAAGGAATGAAGCTTTATATTAGATGTTTGCAAAATATACAAGCAGATATTTACAATATATAACATATTTACAGATATATACAGTGAAAAAGGTAATACAGAAACACCACAGCCCTCCCAGGGAACAGGATCCCTAAGAGGGGTTTTCAACTACCCTACCACCTTCCCTCCGCTTCCCAATCTTATCTCACTTTCTGTCTTATGTGTCATATAAGTGAAAGTAGATCAGCCAGGGGATTAGCAGCAGGAAAGAAGTTAGTGAAGTTATTCAGATCCAGATAAGAAGGCAGGGAGAGAGAGATGCAGCAGTCAGCACAGTGCAAAGTAGTCTGTCTTATCTTTGTTTTGATTCTAACTTTATACCATTTCAGTAAACAAATGAGTGAAGGAGACACTGGGATGTTTTCCTTTCTCAGCCTATAGTCTAACGTCTCATTCAAATCCTCCAATTAGTTCAAACCAGCACAAGGCTGGAGTTGTCACCATTTTTAATACCTTAATTTAGACTTTGAACAATGTCACTTACTGTTTTAGCTTTTGCCTTTTGAAGTCTGTTATTTTCTGTCTCCTACTTGGGTAAGGCAGTAATTCAGTAAGAAGAGGGGACACACGGCCAAAATATTTTTTTATATTGCAAAGCAGGAAAGTACCATTGAAATGTGAAACTGAGACACTAGTGTCTATGAAGAAGAAGACTGGGAATATCACAATGACTTTTATGACCTTGAAACCTGGACTAAAGTAATAGGTATGAGATGAGATTTAATAGCACCAAGTGCAAGCCATGAATTACAGAGAAATTCTTGTCCTTGGTTATGAACTTGATTGGACTGACAGGGAATGAGAAAAAAATTGACTGTAACTTTCTCATTCACAGGATAACCAGGCCATGAGTGCAATATAACCATAAAGAAGTCACGTGATCCTACATACCATCAGCTAGGACAGTTGCTGTAAGAAGGGGATATTGTTTCTGTTGCACATGGCACTGATAAGGCCTTTGTAGTAAAACTGTCACAATTCTGGTTCCTGCAGCACCAGTAAGATGGATTTTTATTGATATTACAAAGAGGAGGATGAGAAGGGTGATTAGGAGAATGGAGAGCTCATGGTACAATGGAAAAATAGCTATAACTGGTGTAGTTCAACCAAGGAAAACAAAGACTAAGAGGTGATTAAGTTATTAGATATAAATGTATTAGATCAGAAGATGAGAATGGAGGAAATGAGGTAAGCATGCTTTTAATTTGTGGAAAATTCACTACCTGTACACAAATACTTTAACTAGATAAGCAGTGTTTTCAGGTACAATGTCAAAATTAATGTCTACCCATCAGAGAAGTGAGTAATGCTTCAGGAGTTGTATCAGGTATTAAAAAAAAAAAAAAAAGAAAGAAATTGATTCGTTTTGCAGTAAACATCAATCACTGGAAGTGAGGAAGCATATGGCACAGTACAGACAGGATTTGATGACCCTGTACATTGTTTATAGACATCTAGTGTTAAATCAGAACAACATAACAGTATTAAGAAGTTTTTATGAACTGAATTGCAGGAAATGGGAGGCTGAATTAGAAATGGGAGGCAAAGGAAAAAGTAGATACAGTGGCAGAGGGCAGTGATGAACCACCCTATAACATAGAAAAGAAATTCCTCACATGCAGTACTTATCACAACACACACATGCCCTCAAATTTACATGTTGAAAATGAAAGTTCATAATTGATTAAGAAATCTCACCTAAACAAGAGAAATGGATGGAGTCTCTTGAGATTTTTAAAGTTCATGTAATTACCTGTAAAAGGAGTAGAAGGGGATTAAAATTGAACAGGCCTTGATTAATTAAATTTCTTGTGGGGAAATGAAAAAGAGGAAAAAAATCATGATTGGTCGCTGTCCTCTAATTTACAAAGAAAGGGGAAAAAAACAAAAAATAAACATGAAGCTGCATGTCAAAGAAGACATTTTGCACATTGAGTGGGATACTGTGGGAAAGACAGGGAGATTTTTGCTTCTGCGTACACCAAAATTCCAAGCTTGCCGTTGCATCTTTGCAATTGTTGCAAAACAGCTTTACATAAGCAGTTTTTATAATATTCCATGAAGATCAATAACTTTAGGTTGGCTTATTTGTTTTGATTTGTTGCCCTGCTACAAAAGTACTTGATTGCAGACAGGAAAGTTGCTTTGTTGTGTCAGGTACTATCCAAAAATAACAGGAAAGTTAGACTTTACCCTGCAGAATATGGAAAATAGATAAAGGGCAAAGGGGAGAAAGTTACTGTAAACATCTCCACAATAAATCTTGGCAACAGTAGCACCTAACTCTGTATTTATAGCCATCTCCTATCTTGACATCCAGAAAAGGAGAGGGTAGAAAGTGAAATAGGAGCTTTTGCACAGTAAAGCGATCTTAAATATCAGGCAGGTTTTCGAAACAGCAGTGTCAGGTTTACCAGGTTGATTATGGAGATGTTAGACACCAAAAAATCATGCATTGATGTGTAAATAAGGAAGAAAAAGGGGTGGTAAGCTGGGAAAGAGAATTCCCTCTGGTATTCTTCCTGCCAGAAAACAAAATCAGACAGCTTCCACCCACTGGTCTCTCCTTATCTCCCCTCCAGTTTCCAATGGCTTGCTCTGCAAAATTTCCTTAAGTCCAACAAGCCACCAAACCAACAGAGGATTTAAAATTACTGCTAAATTAGTAAATTTTAAGCCTTTGTCAATATTATCAGGTTGTCTGAAGCAAAAGCGTTTTAGCTGATCTTTAACCAGACATTTCCAGCCATCAATTTTCTTATCATTGTGCAAAAAATAAAAGCTCTCGGTGTCACCATATGGTCTGAAGCAATATCTAGACTTTCACTTTCTAGGCCAGCAAGAAGTGTAACAAGAGGAGAGCAAAGAAGGCTCTAAGCAAGGTGGCTTCTCCAAAGCCGCCAAATTTATTCCCTTTGCACATCAAAACAACCCCCAGGCCTGACATTCACATGCTTTTGGTTTGTGATGGTGTCTAAGAGCCACAGGGTCAGGAACAGCTAACCATACGACTGTTGAAGTGTACATATTAGTCATAAAAACAGAGGCTTTTGAATGCATTCAGGAGTATAATTCAGGAGTGGTATCTCCAGGCAAGTGCTATAATTTCAAGAAGAACTTTTGACAAATGATGTCGTAGACCTAAACAACAACCTTTTAATGACAGATCAAAACCCACTAACCCTTAAAATTTGTTACATGTCAGAGTCTACATATCTAACACTATTCTGTGGCCAAAATTCTTTGATTCATCTACTCACATCTTTCAGGGGAAAGAAGAGATGTATATAAAGAAAAGTAAACATTTCAGAACGTGAAGGGAAGAACTGATAGCTTTGTCTCAATTTCATCAGACTTCAAGTATGCAGCAATGTTTGTCATTTTCAGAGGGAACACAATAAGCAAAACCCATACATATGAGATTGCCATAGATTATTCAATGTGTCCAAAACTACAATACAGGATAGCAAGCTGATGGCATTGCATATGCTTACAGATATTAATTAAATAGTGCTAATATGAAGCTACTGTCATGATTTCACACTGTCATGGGAATAACACTTGCATCCACAGTTTGTGCTGGAAGCTATAGCTTTTCTGAAATACAAATACCTGTGATTGGCAAGCACACATCATAATTAATCCTACCGAGATGATGGCAAATGATTTCTCCATATAGAAATGCTTTGACAAAGTGAAAACTAGAAAGGAGAAATCATGTGTCAGATTCCTGATTAGTCTCCGTATAATCTCTCGACTACCTTTATGCAGTTCCTATACAATTAACAGAAAGTGAGGGAGGAAAACAGCCTCCAGAGGGCAACTCAGAACTGATGCTTATTTTAGGTGCACTGAGTAGCCATCCGCAGGCTCCTCTCCCTCTTCAATGGCCTAAATAGAGCAGACTCGTAATGCAAATCCCTCAGGTTAAGCATCTAAAGTAGGATGTCTCTTCTACATCTACCCTTATCAACCCATGCCTCTTTCTCTGTTGTTTAAAAAAATGCACTTCCCAAAAACCTCAAGCTGATATAAACTTCAGTTCCTGACACAGACTGTTCCCTTGGGCAAAGCACAAGTCTGGTGAAGTCAATTTGCTTCTGGGTCTACCCGTCCAAAGGGTGGCGGGAGGGATCTCGGAGTCAAAGTCCATTAGCTGAAATCACCCCAAACAAGCAATACAGATTCAGAGACTGCCAGTTCAAGTACTGCTTTGGTCTTCAACTGAAATACAAAGAGAAAAGAAATCTCAGCAACATACTAGTCAGGCATTTGCCTGGGACCTTAAGAAAGTAGCATGCATCTTTTCTCTGTGTGCTAGCGTAAGTATTAATAGACTGCAGTGAGACTCACAGAGCTAGCTTAGAGAGAACTGCAACTGAGACAAATAGTTTGAATGGAGACAGCAAGCTAAGTATAAAACAATTATTTGTGCACCTGTTCAAGAGTCATTTTAATTTGAGTGTCCCAAGAGAAAAGCTGCAATTAGGAAAGTATGAGGGTTTGTGCAAATTAGTGAATCTGTTATTGTTTCAAGCTCAATGCAACATCCATATGCTGCTCCTCCTGAAATATTTAGCAACTAATAGATATAAGAGGGCCTATCACACATCATCTTGTGTCAGGATCATGAAGTCAGGAAGGGTAAGCTCATACATACCCTTGTTCCACAGAAACCCTTTCTCTGTCTTGAACATGACCACTTTTCCTGCTGTGTCATCAAAAGAAAGTGTGAAGAATGAGAAACAAGTGGAGCGGGCAGTAGAAAAGCAGCTTCAGCACTTGGAGAACCAATAATGTTTCAGTAGATATGCTTCTGACACAAAAGTGGAGATTTAAAGAAAAGTATTTCTCAAGAAGCATTGGAAAGAAATGGATAGTTGTGCACACCTCCAAGAGGCTTCATACTGCTCTTTTTGGTAAGTTTCCCTTTTATGGAAAAGGCTTATGAAACTAGAACACAGACCATTTTTTAGACTAGCATGATATAATATATTCACAACACAAATGCATGGAGTTAANATGTAGGAAGGTGTGGATAGGAAAGACAAGGTGGGAAATTAAATGCGAGCTAAAATGATGATGGTTTAAAACACTATTTTTGTCTCAAAATGAAAAAAGAATTAAGATCACAGGTGATCCATGGTCACAGAGCACAGACAAGCTGTAGAGCTGGGCTTGCAGATAATCTTAGAAGAAAAAACAGATATGATTTGTGAAAGTACAGATTGTTATCACTTATTTTACCCGAAAAGACACAATCCCATTTTGCTTCCCACTGAACAGGTGCATTAGTTTACAATATGGGTAATTTAACACAATGTAGACAGAAAAGGTGAAGTCTGAGGTGAAGTAGGCTGGAAAGGACTCATCCTACAAGGAAAATTATTGGGATGATGTCTAATAATTGCCATCTTGTTTCTAACTTTTCAAGCTAGGTTTTTGTTTTGTTTTTTAAAGAAAAAGAAGCTTAAGAGTCTGTTAGTGTCTGAATGTGTGCACCCACCTGCTCATCTCGAGGCTGCCCTTCCTTCCCGGGAACGTGGCAACCATTAGTCAATCTCAACCAAACCCAAGAGTGGGGAAGTAGCATCAAGGATAATACCTTCCCACTGACTACATCAACTGGGCGGGTTTACAAAGATGCCAAGAACCCTAAAGGAGGTGGGTTCTTTGCAGTGCGAGATCAGTCCATAATAAGCCCCAGAGAAGTCCTGCGGGACAGAAATCCGGGCCTCCGTCGATCACCTGGATCTACCTGGGGTTCGTTTAGACTACGCCCTGCCGCGAAGGATGCACCTGGGGAAGGCGGCGCAGTCCCGAAGCTGACGGCGGAGCGACAGGTTGGAGGGGCTGGTGCCGGCGCAGCCAGGGGCAAGAGACGGGACATCTCCCTCACCCACGCCAACACGAGGAGACACAGCTCCTTCCCCCGCGCCGTCGTACCTCCGCTGCCCACTGCTCCCCGTCTCGGCTTCACCCGAGGCAGCAGGCAGGGCGACGGGCAGAGCAGCGGGCATAACCGCCGCCGCGGAAGAAGCGCGCCGCCCCCGCTGCCCCGCGCTTCCCGCAGGTGGCGCTACCGGCAGCCGCGCTCCCAGCCGCCGCC